>SRMA01027115.1:0-58800 GCA_007224835.1 Danionella cerebrum | reverse complement strand
TTTTTAGATTTGTTCATTCATTAATCTAGCCACAGGGGTTACAAGCCAGTGACTTCTGTGCCGGTCCCAAGCCCGGATAAATAGAGAGGGTTGCGTCAGGAAGGGCATCCGGAGTAAAAAATGCCAAAACCAAATATGCGAGTCACCAAATCGATTTCCATACCGGATCGGTCGAGGCCCGGGTCAACAACGACCGCCTCCGGTGCTGTTGACTTACAGGGTGCCGGTGGAAATTGGACTACTGTTTGTCGAAGAAGGAGAGGAGGGAGAAGGATTCATCGACAGAAAGAGAAGAGGAAAAGCAGGAGTGTAGATCTGAGAATAGGGACTCTTAACGTTGGTATAATGACAGGGAAAAGAAGAGAGCTGGCGGACATGATGGAGAGAAGGAAGGTAGATATTCTGTGTGTGCAGGAGACCAGGTGGAAGGGTAGCAAAGCGCGTAGTATTGGAGGAGGATACAAACTGTTTTACTATGGTGTGGACAGGAAGAGAAATGGATCCTGAAGGAGGAGTTTGTGAGGAATGTTTTAGAGGTGAAAAGAGTGTCAGACAGGGTGATCAGTTTGAAGTTAGAAATTGAAGGGGTGATGTTGAATGCAGTGAGTGGTTATGCTCCACAAGTAGGCTGTAAGTTGGAAGAGAAGGAGAGATTTTGGAGTGAGTTAGATGAGGTGATTGAGAGTGTTCCCAGAGGAGAGAGAGTAGTAGTGGGAGCAGATTTTAATGGGCATGTTGGCGAGGGCAACAGAGGTGATGAGGAGGTGATGGGCAGGTTCGGTGGCAAGGAAAGGAACCTAGAAGGACAGATGGTGGTGGACTTTGCCAAGAGGATGGAAATGGCTGTAGTTAATACTTATTTCCAGAAGAAGGAGGAACATAGAGTTACCTACAAGAGTGGAGGTAGGAGTACGCAGGTAGACTACATCCTTTGTAGACGAGTCAATCTGAGAGAGATCAGAGACTGTAAAGTAGTGGTAGGAGAGAGTGTAGCCAGACAGCATCGGATGGTGTTGTGTAGGATGTTTCTGGTGGTCAGGAAGAAGAGAAGAGGAAAGATGGAAAAGAAGACCAAGTGGTGGAAGTTGAAAAAGGAAGAAGTTTGTGAGGAATTCAGACAGAAGCTGAGACAGGCTTTGGGTGGTCAGGAAGAGCTTCCAGATGACTGGGAAACTACAGCAGAAGTGATCAGGGAGACAGGAAGAAAGGTGCTAGGTGTGTCAGCTGGAATGAGGAAAGAAGATAAAGAAACATGGTGGTGGAATGAGGAAGTACAGGACATCATCCTGAGGAAGAGGCTAGCTAAAAAGAAGTGGGACATTGAAAGGACTGAAGAAAGTAGACAGGACTACAAGGGATCGCAGCGCAGAGTGAAGAGGGAGGTGGCAAAGGCCAAACAGAAAGCATATGATGAGTTATATGCCAGGTTAGACACGAGGGAAGGCGAGAAGGAATTGTATAGATTAGCGAGACAGAGAGACAGAGATGGGAAGGATGGGCAACAGATAAGGGGGATTAAAGATAGAGATGGAAAGGTGCTAACAAGTGAGGAGAGTGTGCTGAGAAGATGGAAGGAGTATTTTGAGGAGTTGATGAATGAGAAGAATGAAAGGGAAAGAAGGGAGGAAGATATGAATATTGTAGAGCAGGAAGTTGAAAAGATTAGAAAGGATGAGGTGAGGAAGGCCCTGGGGAGAATGAAGAGTGGAAAGGCTGTTGGTCCAGATGATATACCAGTGGAGGTGTGGAAGTGTCTAGGAGAGACAGCAGTGGAGTTCCTGTCTAGGTTATTCAACAGGATTTTAGGGGGTGAGAAGATGCCTGAGGAATGGAGAAGTGTCCTAGTACCAATCTTTAAGAACAAGGGTGATGTGCAGAGTTGTAACAACTACAGAGGCATAAAGTTGATGGGCCACACAATGAAACTTTGGGAAAGAGTAGTGGAAGCTAGGCTAAGAAAGGAAGTGGATATTTGTGACCAGCAGTATGGCTTCATGCCCAGGAAGAGCACTACTGATGCAATTTTAGCTCTGAGATTGTTAATGGAGAAGTACAGAGATGGTCAGAAAGAGCTTCACTGCGTCTTTGTGGATTTAGAAAAAGCGTATGACAGGGTGCGAAGAGAAGAGCTATGGTCCTGTATGAGGAGGTCAGGAGTGGCAGAGAAGTACGTCAGAGTAGTTCAGGATGTGTATGAGAGAAGTAAGACAGCAGTGAGATGTGCTGTAGGTCAGACAAAGGAGTTCAAAGTGGGGGTGGGGCTACATCAAGGATCAGCTTTGAGTCCCTTCTTATTTGCTATGGTGATGGACAGGTTGGCAGATGAGGTCAGGCAGGAATCGCCGTGGACAATGATGTTTGCAGATGACATTGTGATTTGTAGTGAAAGCAGAGAGCAGGTGGAGGAAAACCTGGAAAGTTGGAGGTCAGCTCTAGAAAGAAGAGGAATGAAAGTCAGTCGCAGCAAGACAGAATACATGTGTTTGAACGAGAGGGAGGGAAATAGAACAGTGAGGTTACAGGGGGCTGAGGTCAAGAAGGTGCAGGAGTTTAGGTATTTGAGGTCAACAGTCCAGTGTGACGGGGAGTGTGGAAAAGAGGTGAAGAGACGAGTGCAGGCAGGTTGGAGTGGGTGGAGAAAAGTGTCAGGGGTGTTGTGTGACAAAAGAGTGTCAGCTAGAATCAAAGGAAGGTGTACAGAACAGTAGTGAGACCAGCTATGATGTATGGGTTGGAGACTGTGGCAGTGAGGAAGAGACAAGAGGCAGAGATGGAAGTAGCAGAGATGAGGATGTTGAGGTTCAGTTTAGGAGTGACGAGAATGGACAAGATTAGGAACGAGCACATCAGAGGGACAGCTCAGGTTGGTTGTTTTGGAGACAAAGTCAGAGAGGCCAGGCTGAGTTTGGACATGTGCAGAGGAGGGATAGTGGTTATATTGGTAGAAGGATGCGGGAGATGGAGATGCCAGGCAAGAGGTCAAGAGGAAGACCAAAGAGGAGATATATGGATGTGCTGAAAGAGGACATGAAGGTAGTTGGTGCAAGAGTAGAGGATACTGAGGACAGAGTTAGGTGGAAAAGGATGATTCGCTGTGGCGACCCCTAAACTGGGAACAGCCGAAAGGAAAAGAAGATATAAAATATTTTACAAAAGTATTTGGTTCAGAATCTTTTTTTTCTAGATCTTCCTCTTTTAAAATTGGGTGCGTCTTATGTGCAGGTACGTCTTATGAGCCGAAAAATACGGTATATGCTATTATCATTAGCATATGTTAGTAAAAATCAATGTACTAGCAGTGTAAAGTACAGTGCATAAACGAATACACCTCTTTTAAAAAATAAGAATTTAATCAGTATTATAAAATTCTCAAAGAACAAACTTTTCACAATGAGTTTTATTGAACACTTGTTTAGCTCCGTAACATGAAATTATAATTATAATCTAACTTACATTAGGTTTTACTCATATTGGTTGAAGAAAAATTGGATACATATTGATTGAAAAAATGGATACATATATATTGCTTAATTGGATATATATATATATATATATATATATATAAAGAGTATATATATATATATATATATATATATATATATACTTTTTTACATTGCACATAAAAACCCATTTAATTTCACTAAAACATGAAAAATAGCTATATAGCATGAATGTGAGTACAACCCTGTGCTTGGCTGCTGATCACTGTGTGCTGGAGATATATATCTCCAAGATGGAATAAGTGAATGAATAAATACAACGAAATTAAATTAGGAATGAGAATTTGACTTTGATTTATGTTAAATGCATAAGCGAGCAGTCTGCACAGTTGTATTTGGGAGGCTGGAGAATCGGATACATTATCATTGATTTATTTGGATCAATGTAATGGTTGACTCACAGTTTAGCATTAGGCTTGACTTCTCCAATGATGGTAATGAGCATCCCTTTATAGGCTCCATTTTGTAGTGGAAGATCCAATGGCACTGTCTATGAAAAAAATTGTGTGATCGTGTGAAGCTGCAGCAACTACAAAGTCAGTTTTTTGCAATTCTTGAATGCCAGATAACCAAACACATTTAAGAGTTACAGTAGTATCCTGAGATACGAATACTTCGAGAAATGTTC
The DNA here is from genome assembly GCA_007224835.1 of Danionella cerebrum. Lineage (NCBI taxonomy): Eukaryota > Metazoa > Chordata > Actinopteri > Cypriniformes > Danionidae > Danionella > Danionella cerebrum. The sequence continues at coordinate 54,672 of SRMA01027115.1, read as the reverse complement.
GACATACGAAAGGTCTCGAGGGAAATTTTTTGAGAAAAATTTGAGATACGAACAATAACGTCTAGGTTACCTTACGTAACCCCTGTTCCCAGTCAGATGCCGCGTGGGGGGAGTATAGAGTTCACCGAAACCACCAATAGGGGGTTGTGAAAGAAGGAGTTCACCGAAGTCGTGAATAAAAATGGTCTGCAGGCGCAGCACATCCAAATCCGGGGCTGACCGAAGTTAGGTCCGGACCAGAGCCCTCATCATGTTGGAGTTTGGGGATGAGGGAAAGGATGTTCAACAGACCCATGGGGATGGTCATCCATGGGTATTGCCCCCACCTGTGCCGACGGGTTAGCTGCCACCACTCAGCATCGCCGAAGGCACGGCGTCTAGATCGAGGCAGTAATGCCTGATGAAGGTCAGGGGTGTTGACCAGCCCGCAGCTCTAACCCTCTTGAGGGACGCTAAGGCCAACAGAAGAGCCATCTTCAAGGAAAGGGCTCGCAGATCTGTCAAGGCCAAAGGCTCGAAAGGGGATATCCTCAGCCCTCTCAGGGCGATGGAGAGGTCCCAAGAGTGAACTAGAGGGACGAAGCCGTCTGGCCCCTTGGAGAAATGTCAACGTCAGATTGTGGCTGCCGATCGATTTCCCTTCGACCCGAAGGTAGAAGAAGAAAAATCGCTGCTGCGTAGACTTTCAGGGATGAAGGGGACAGTCCCCAATCAAACCCCTCCTGGAGGAAGGTCAGCACGACTCTGATAGGACACGTCCTGGGATCTTCCCGCTGGGAAGCGCACCAATCGACGAACCGACCGTGTGTCTTCGAGATGCGTGTTCGAGAGTCCTTACCACTGCCGCCTGAATGACCCCCGAGTGAGGAGATCTCTTCTCAGGGGGATCGGCCAGGGAGGGACTGTCACGAGCGACATTAGTTCTCCGAACCAGGCTTTGTTGGGGCACAAGGGCGCAACCAAAAGCAGTTCGGGCTCGTCCTCCCGGGCCTTGCACAATACGTGCGGTAGTAGGCTCACTGGGAGATACGCGTATAGGCGTTTCTTCCTGGGCTAGCAATGTGCCAGCATGTCTATCCCGAGAGGAGTCAGGAATAGGGAATAAAATAGCTGGCAGTGGGCGTTCTCTTGGGAGGTCAACAAATCTATGTGGGCTTCCCCGAACTTGTCCCATATCTGCTGAGCGGCCAGGGGGTGAAGACGCCATTCCCCTACGGTTGGCTCGAACCTCGACAGCGCATCCGCGGTCTTGTTCTGAGCGCCGGGGATGTGAACGGCTTTGAGCGACAACAGTCTGCTCTGACTCCACCGGAGCAGTCATTGGGCGAGGTAGTGCAGGTGGCGGGAGCGTCCCCCTTGGGAATTGATATACGCAACCACCGTCGTGCTGTCCGTCCTGACAAGCACGTGATGCTGTAACAGGAGCTCCCTGAAGCGCTGCACTGCTAAGGTCACTGCAGCTAGCTCGAGACGGTTTATGTGCTATCGAAATTGGTGTCGGGTCCAGGAACCGGACCCTCGATGGGAACCGCACACGGTGCCCCAGCCTGTCGCCCACGCGGACTCCTGCTCGCAGGAATGTCACACACCTCCAGCGGGGTGTCACGGACACCCGGAGCCGCCCTCTGCGCCATGCCCAACTCGGAACCCGTGAACGAAGCCAGTGCTGAAGCTGCAGCTGTCATATGCCCCAGGAGCCTCTGAAAAAATTTCAGTGGGACCGCTCGCCGCTGAGACACGCGGTCTAGCATAGACAGCAGGGCTCTGGCGCGCTCTGCCGTGAGCAGTGCCCTCATGTTCACGGAGTCCAGCTCCATACCGAGAAAAGTAGTCTTTTGCACCGAAGTGAGTTGACTCTTTTCCCAGTTGACCTGTAACCCCAGGCCCGACACGTGCGCCAAGACCATATCCGTCTGTGGGATCAACTGGTCCCTGGACTCGGCTACTAGGAGCCAGTCGTCCAGGTAGTCCAGGATCCGTGTGCCTGCCCAGGGTAGCGGGGAAGAGCAGAATGGACAACCTTCGTGAAGGTGCGCGGGGAGAGGGCGCGGCCGAAGGGCAGGATTCCGGCCCTCTGCGCCATGCCCAACTCGGAACCCGTGAACGAAGCCAGTGCTGAAGCGGTCGCATATGCAGGAGCCCAAGTGGAGTCACTGGGGCTGCAGCTGCCATATGCCCCAGGAGCCTCTGAAAAAATTTCAGTGGGACCGCTCGCCGCTGAGACACGTGGTCTAGCGCAGACAGCAGGGCTCGGGCGCAGGAGCCAGTGTGCCTGCCCGGCGTATCGGGGCAAGAGCAGAATGGACAACCTTCGTGAAGGCAGGATTCTGTACTGGTAGGCGAGGCCCTCGAAACAGAACCTTAGGTAGGGTCTGTGACGACGCGCCACGGCCACGTGAAAGTACGCGTCCTTCAGGTCTATAGTAGCGAACCAATCCCCAGGACGAACGCACGGCAGAAGGCAGCGGACCGTCAGCATCTTGAATCGGTGCTTGGCCAGGCACCGATTTAGACGCCTCAAGTCCAAGATTGATCGCAACCCGCCTGACCTTTTGGGTACCAGGAAGTAAGGGCTGTAAAAGCCTGCTTCCGCATCGGCTGGAGGGACCGGCTCGATTGCTCTTTTGTTCAAAAGGGCATCGATTTCCCTTGCAGGAGTGAGGCGCCTGACCCTGGTACAGGGGTCTTTAAAACTCCACGAAACCTGGGGGATTTTACGAACGGAATCGTGTAACCCAGCCGGATGGTCCGGAGGACCCGAGAACTGACCCCGGAAAGCTTCCGCCAGGCTCCCAGGTGATGTGTCAGTGGTCCTGCGATGGACGTGCCGATGAAGGCGGGGCCGCAAGGATGCAGGCTTTGTGGAGGAATCACCAGGGCGGGGCCCTGGGTGCTGGTGGGTGGCACTGTGGGAGCTACTGCCGCCATGTCCACCGACCGGGCCAACGGAGCTCGCGCCGGTGTCGGGGTCTTCGTCAAGGTATGAGGAAGAGGTATCCCCGACGTGAGGGCATGCGGGGCCGTTATTCTTGGGAAGGATGTTTGATCTTTCTTTGACACAGTAGTTGCCGCCAACCCGAAGGTCGGCAGCGAGGTGCGTGTGGTGCCCCCCCCCCCCTCCAGAGGGAGTCGGGTCGGTGTTGAGACCCTGAAAGATCTTACATCCTCAGGGGCGCTTCTTACGGGAAGAAGATCTCGTCTGCTTCCGAGAAACCTCTGAGGATGACTGTGCGCGCCGCAATGCAGGGGTCTTTCTCGGGCGCCTGGCCGGAGTCTTAGACCGTGGCGGGGGGCACTCTCTTTGGTGTCTAACAAGCGGAGAGGGTGTCGCACCGAGCATCTCAGAACCGCGCTTGTTACAGCGCGGAACCATCAGCTCGCCCAGACCTTCCGCCTGCTGCCCGATAGTGGAGACCTTCGACGCAAAGTCATCCACGGCGACGCCCAAGAGACCATCAGGTGTCACAGGCGTGTCGAGGAACCTGTTACGGTCCTCGGTTAGCATCAACGCCTGCTCCAACCATAGATGACGTTCCTGGACCACTAAGGTGGACATCGTGCAACTAATGAACGGGGCTGCAGATTCGTGGCCCGAAGGGCGAGGTCCATAGCCGAGCGCAAGTCTTGTAAAGACTCGGGGTCGCCACCACGCTGGTGCATGTCACGAAGGACCTTGGCCTGATAGACCTGGAAGGTCGCCATGGCATGCAGTGCAGCCACAGCTTGACCCGCAGCCGAGAAGGCCTTCGTCATCAGGGCCCCCTTGCCCCCTTGCTGCGGCTTGCACCAAAGTGGTGAAAGGGGAGGAGGTACGAACCCTTGCAGACAGGGGAGCCTGCCAGTATTTTGTAAGCTACTCATGCACCTCCGGGAAGAAAGGTACGGGCAGTGCGCGGGGAGTGTCCCGGCGCTTGCCATAATACCAATCATCCAACCGCGACGGCGCCGATTCAGAAGGTGGGGGCACCTCTAAACCGATCGCCGCCACGGCCTTGGAGAGCATCGCCGAGACTTCCGGCCCCTCCTCCGCTGCAACCCCGGAGGGCGGCAGAACGGAGTCGGAGCCTTCCGATGCTGCGATGGACAGCAGATCATCTATAGGGTCATACTGGGACATCGGTGAAGCCGGAGCAACACCGAGCCCAGCAGACCGGAGGGATCGTACATCCAGCGCGCGCGGGTGACGCGAGGGGTTTCCTGACGTCATCACCGCTGCGCCGTCCTCTAAGGCCTAGGAGGAACTAGATCGGTTCAGCGGGGCAACCGAAGCTGAAGTTCCGGTGCCCGCTTCCTCGAATAAGGACCTCCTGTACCTTAGCGTGCGGTTAGGGAGAGCGTTGCAATGCACGCACTCTCGCCTCACGAGAGCAGCGCAGGCGTGTTTGATGTCCAAACACTCCACGCATTTCTCGTGTCCATCCTTTGATGAGATGAACCCACCGCAGCAAGGAGAAACACAGATTTTCCTTTAGAATTCACACAACGCTACAATTATGTTGTTTGAACTTTAAACACATCTCACTAAAGCTCTTGGAGCTTGTTCCGGAACAAAACCAGGCCACCCAGGAGCTGCAGGCTGCCCAGGCCAGGCTGGCTGGTATGGTTGTCCAGGCCATGCAGGGTTTGCAGCAGGCTGACTGGGCCAGGCTGGGTTAGCTGGCTGGCCAGGCCAAGCTGGTCCTCCTGCCTGCTGGTTATTTTGCTCTGAGGCATCAAGGGCATCTGAAAGCTGAAATAGGACACAACTCAACATTATGGGTGAAATATACCTAAAGTTTAAAAAAAAAATACTTTTGTTAAATATATTTACAGTAGTAATCTTACACACAAAAAAAAAGAATGGCTGGAGTGCAATATACAATAAATATACAAAACATCTACCAAAAATGTGTAAAACTGAAATGATTCTTCAAGTCGACTTCTGATGACATCCATATGGGGGTATTATTGCGTCAGGTAGATAAATAAATACGTTTCTGATCTACAAATAAATGTGAAGGGATACACAAAAATAAATCCGATCCACAAATATCTTTTCAAAAGCCACATCCACTAATTTATTTCGATTTATTTGTGGATCTGTTACTCTATATTTGTGGATATTCCGCATTTGGGAATCTCGACCTGTGCATTGTGAATCTCTCGCTGCGCATTTCTCCCAGCAGCAGTTTTAACACGAAGTGACACGACATCTTACGTTCAGGTGCCACTGGTACAAGCCACCGAGTAGACTGACATGTCACTGTCCTGTTTTACTCTGCACTGGCATATGTAGTGTCCTGTGTCACCTAGAGTGTCACAGTGACACCAACCGCTAGATGGCGCTGCATTATAGAGATTACGTAACATACATATTAAAGGCAGATCACAAAACAGAAGTCATTTGTGAGACTGTTAATGAGCTTGTTTTTATTGCTTGTTTATCTCTAGGACTTCCAGAAAAACACACATAATGAATGTCACAAGAAAAAATAACTCTGGAAAGGATCAAAGCTCTACTAAACATATAGCTCTGTGAAACATACACCATCCATTCAGAAGTGTTCTATTCCACTGGTAGATGGCAAAAATGAATTATTTATTTAAGCTTTTATTACAGTAAACGGCATCCTCACAAAGAATTTTAACACTATACAAACAATATTAAGCAAAGTACTATAATTTTTTTTTTTTTACTTGAAACCAATATACCAAAGTGAATCCTGAACGCTATACGCTTTTTCCTATATGCATATACAAATATTTGTTAACGAATGTGTTATCATTTGTTTTCTGTATACACCTAGCCTGTTGTTTTCTTTGTGTTTGCATTAATATGTAGTCTGTTCTTTAAGCTATAATAAAAAAAACACAAATATTTTTTTAACACACTGTATCATGTGTCACTGACATTGTCACGTACGTGTCACACCTATATCTAGATGATGCTATTTTAATGCGAAACATATGCTGTATTTTGTACATTAAAAACAACCATTTTTTACTTGTTATATTGGCCTTGTTTGACATCTGTTATGGAGTGGCATGTTGCGGTCTAGAGCTCACCAATAAGTGTCAGCACAGACAGCACATTGGCCGGTGTTGAATATTATAAAATTTACACTTGAGGAAGATCCACGGATGATAACAAACAAAGCTAATAAGAGTTGTTAATATCAATAAACTATATAATGTACATTTGCGATGATGTCAAACATGAATGGTAGGTAAGGCAGCGACTAAATATGTTAAACATAGAGTTAAAAATCTAAATAAAGTGACTACATATTCACTTATATGCAATGGTAGCGAACCACACAAGACAAATTACTTTAGTCATTTTTTAAATTATATAGTGTTTCTGAACCATTACTACGGGAAAGTGTGTTATATGGTATATATTAGCCCTGTAGTATGATTAATGTTACAGCAAAGTCAGGGTTTCCACGGAGTCTTAAAAAGTAAAAAATTTAAAAGATTTTTTAGGCCTTAAAAGTCTTAAATTCACTGTTCTAGGTCTTAAATACTTTTTCACGGGTCTTATTTTTCCGATCACTGCTCATTGGCTTGGCTGATTCCGTGGTGTTGTAGTTTTTTGTTTCTCTGGTCTAAGTATAATTTGCTGTATTGTGGCATGGACCAACGTGCAACAGCCAATCAGCTTTCTGTTATTGGCGCAAGTCTCTCTCGGGAGTGTTAACTATGTTGAAGTGCAGGTTTAGCGATACTTGGCTTGAAAAAACTGAATATCAGATAACTGAATTTCAATTCTGCCAAGCATCTGTTGGCTCTACGCTGCCAAGGCAAGGCCCGCACTGCAGCTCCGCAACCCCCGCGAGCGACCTCCGTGTCGCTTTTGGATCAGAGCCAACGCTAAGAGCAGAGGTGCTCTGGGTCCTCCACGTCGTAACTAGACACCAATCCTATAGTGTGAATGAGGAAATCAGTGAATTGTTTCAGTCAATGTTTCCGGACTCTAACATCGCTAAATCATTTAGGTGCGGGAAAGATAAAACTTCTTACATTGCGCGTTTTGGAGTAGCGGATTTTATCAAGAGAGACCTAATTTCAAAAGTGACAGGACCGTTTGTGCTGATGTTCGACGAAAGTCTTAATCGCACCTCCAAAATGAAGCAACTGGACTTGCACGTACGTTTTTGGGAAAGCGGACAGGTACAGTCAAGATACTTAGGATCCCAGTTCATGGGGCATGCTACAGCCGAGGACTTAATGAAGCACGTGAAAGTAAGTAACATATTTGTGAATCAGATTTATTTTTTTGTGTATCCCTTCACATTTATTCGTAGATCAGAAACTTATTTCTCTACCTACGCAATACCCCAATATATCCAAACCACTTTTTCTGAAATTGTCCTAAAACAAGTAGTTTACCTGTTAATTTCAGCTTGTTTTACATTTAGCTATTTTTTTCTTGTTTGATCTGTTCTGGTTAAGGTCACAGGGTTTGGCTGAGGTTTATATCCTGCCCACTGGTTTACCAGTCCATTGCAGGACTACATTCACTCACTTTTAAATTCTGGGAGCAATTTAGAATGTTTTGCTCTATTTGAGGGCCAAAGCAATTGCACAATACACTGGGAGCACATGCAAACTCCACGCAGAACACCCCCTCCCCAAATATTACCAAACTGTATTTCTACATATTCTTCCTTTTTAGCTTTCATTTTTCACATTGTTTTTACTTGAAATGTAAAAATATGGACATGATGAGCTGTTGGCTATTGAGATGATATTTTTTTGTAGAGTATATATGGTTTTCGTTATTTCATTTTTCAAAAATTTTGACAATCCTGGCATGAATACAGGTCCTAACTAAGGATTAGTCATATTGCACATTGCAAAAAATTGGCCACTGAGAGGCAATGGGGCCGGAGGTGCAAGAGACATTTGATCACTGCTTGCAGCTTTAATTTCATATTAGTTGTAATATACAGTAATATAGCACTCCTTTTTTGCCTTACATTACTTCATGATGATCGATGACAGATATCAACAGCTATACTTACATCCATGAGACCTGAAAGCCAAACAGAGAGAAGACATTGTACATCTTGTTTTATTCATTAGCTAGCAATGCTAAACAATAAAGCACTGATAGAAATATCTGTTATTGATGCTGAGAGGAACAATATGTAGCATAAATTTAATCTAAATTTCTCTCTTAGAAGAACAAATAATTACAAAGGTACATGCATTTGACATGTTTCTTTATGCGTTCCATCTCTGGGAAAACATCTTTTTAATCGATTTGTCGGTCAAACCATCACATTTGCCAAGCAGTAAACATTGACTTTGACTACTGTGAAGAATGGTGCTTAAAAGGTTTCTTTTTTAAACTATTGAACTATGCTCAAAGAATAGAACAAAGAAAGAAAAGTCATTCATGACCCCTTTAACAACTTGAGCTATGTTACAGTTTCCCAGGAAAGCATTCTCTCCTGGGCTGATGACAACCACCAAAACCACATCAACTCCCCTGAGAGAAAGAGAGCAGATGGGTGGGAGTGGATCTTCTTTACAATACCTAATATCATATTAATAACAAACAGAGATGAATGCACACCAGACATAAATCATAATAAGTTCAGTGCATTTTTTTTACTTGAGAAATGTTTGTTTGACAATTGTATTTGTTTCACATGTCCTCCCTAGTGATGTCAGACATGAGTAAATCGGTTCATGCAACTAACGTGGTTTCACTCACTTCCTTATGACATTTTTTTCCTGGTTATATTTTCTAATGCTTTGCAAACCTTTTTATTTATTACAGGCCAACAAGAGCTGTAATCTTATGTACACTTAAGCAAGTTTTGGGAAATGGATTTCGTCTAGCAGCTGCGGGCAATAGTTCATGGGGTATGTTTATTTTTGTAAAATTGAAATTGCTGTTTTGCGAACCTCTGATTACTAGAAACTCAATCTTAGTAAATATTGCAAATATGAAGACAGCGAGTTTAGACTTGTCATTAGAATGGTGGAGTTCACCAGGAGACAGATTCACAAGAATTTTCTCTCTCCCTCTCTCTTTCATTTGTTTATTTTTTATTTTATTTACAGCAAATTTTACTCATATGATTTAGCTTTACACTGTGTGTAGAGTATTTCATTCAAACAGATCCAACTTGGGAAACAACAGCATATATTTTCTAGTCAGATGAAATGAGAGCAAACCACCAGTTTGCATTTAGCTCATCCACTGCATGAATGCAGCTTTAAATGAAACATAAGAACACATGAAGTTATTTTAGCTTTTTGAAAATGGTTAGATTTTGCATGCAGGAAAAAAAGACAAATATCTACCTGTTTAGTAGCTTGGGACACACAGCTGCAGATCAATGGAGGTAGTAGGTCCAAGTAGACAGACAGGAATTCCTGGTGTAGCTCATAAATACTACCTCACACCCCAAGAACCCTCCCCAGCACTTCTGAGAAGAGGACACACCTATACAGGATATGTACACACAGCCTGCTTTCTATGAAGAAATACAAACCAAAAAATGAGACAATGTTCAATAACCACCATGCTGATAGTCTCTTATCAGTGTGAGTCAATACTAGTGCTTCAGTGTGTTATTGTCTCCTGTTCATTTCAGAAACCTCTGGATTACATATCTTTTATAAATAGGTGAATTAGGGAGTGTCTGCTGTGTGCGGACAAACGCAAGAATCCAAGAGTGAACAAAGAAAGGTTGCCTGGGAAACAAGGTTAGGATTAAAAAGCTGATGTTTCAGAAAATATGTGGTGTTGCTTAGTAAACAGCATTACAGGCATTTAAAAACAGAAAACATTTGTGTACTATTCTATGTTATTGGGAAATCAAAATTCTTAGAAACTATTGCATATATTTCTGTAATTTATGACGTTTCTTTATAATTCATATGCATTATTTGTTAGTAGCATTAAAGTTTTAGCTTCAGATAGCAACATATAAAAACACAAAAACCTAACAGAGAAAATGTTTCTATGTGTTCAAGTTTCAGTTATGTAAAGTGAGGCTTTGATATGATAAATCAGATTTAACAACAGTTATAACATTGTAAATGCATTGGCACTTGTGTGCCAAGAGTAAATACAATTGTCAGCAGTTTGGACAACAAACAATAGCATATGTGGCTTGTTGATCAAAAATGAATCCTTTTTCTCACTTACTCTGTCAAACGCTTCAGAACTTCTAAGTCATTTTTTATTGTATAAGCTATCACATTCAAAACATAACCTAACCATAACTTAATAACTATATTTTAATTATCATAATCAGTATAATTTAACCACTCAACTTTGGAAGTATTTATATATGTAGATTTCCTAGAGAAATCATGAAACAACACAAATTCTTGTTTTTGTGGATGAGGGCGGGTTCAATCTGACAAAAATGTCTGGAGACGTGGTCATAACCTCATTAGACACTGAGCCACACCTGACACACCAGGTCATTATGAGGCCAATATTACAAAGTGTCCTGCCATTTCAAAGAATGGTGTTCGCTCACATATTCCACATGTTTCCTGGCATTCCTAAACACACTTTGAAGTGACCTGATTCCAGAGCATGAAAGAGCTTTAGTTACACCACATTTGTCTAATAACATTGTTTGGGATAAAGTCAGCTTCCACTGTCTTTACAGTGGAAGCTGTACAGTGGAAACAGTGTCAGGGACTGGTTTGCTGCACATGAAAAGATAACAAGGGAGTTCCTTCCACCAAAGTCTCCATTCCTAAATCCAATAGAAGAGTTTTTTTCAGCATGGAGGTGGAAAGTGTATGATCACAGACCAGATCAGATATCTTTGCTGGATGCCATAAACGCTGCACATGAGGACATCACAGCTGATCATTGCAGGAGGTGAGTGACTTTGAACATGGCATGGCTGTTTTTGCCAGATGGGCTGGTTGGTATTTTAGAAACTGCTGATCTACTGGGATTTGCATGGACAGCCATCTCTAGGGTTTAAAGAGCATATTCAGTAAATGAGAAAATATCCAGTGTGCGGCAGTTCTGTGGTACTAGATGCCTTAGGAGAATGGCCAGACTGGTTTGAGCTGATAGAAAGGCAGCAGTAACTTAAATAACTTCTCTGATGATGAGTCTCTGGTGCGACATTTGAATGGTAGGGTCAGATTTTGGCCACAAAATATTCGTACTGAAGGTCACAGTCTGCATAAGCTCCCAGACAGGGGCACACTGCTTTGGGAAAGCAAGAACTGACAAAAAATGTTACAGGTATTCAACACGATTTGTTCCAACCTGTTAAAAGCAGAAACAAATATCACACAACTATACATGCCTTATTGTTAGCAAACCCATTCCATCTTTAATCACTTCTTCACTCACAAGCTCTGTCAGGTACCTTGAGTTTCAGACAAAGGCCTATCTTGGGTATCAATGCTTCAAATATACTTTCATCAAGCATCAGGAGGGTTTCCTTATCACTCATGTGTAAAAATGAAAATGAGTAGGGGTGAAAAGCTGAAAAGTTGGGAATAAAATCACAAAACTAAAAAGTAATGTGAATATATTTAATTTTACCTGAATATATATATACCCTTTAAAAGGTTGGCATCATTCATGTTTCAAAGATGTAACTTTCCACAAAAATCACAACTACACTGCATCACTATTAGTAGCTTCTGTGATCCTTCTAATTACCCCTCATTCTCTCTTTCCATCTCTCATTCAGAGCACCTGCCTGATTCATTTGCGCGCACCGGTTTCCCGTCGTGTGCTGATTAGCATGTCTTCTTAACGCTCCTTCTCTAGCTTCTCCCTGTCAGACGATTCATCTCTACTACCTCTATGCAGCACAATTTTGTAGATCCTTACCTGTACTCTCTTCCCCAGTCCTGTCCAGTCGTGTGAAAACTGATCTTTTTAGCGTCTCTCTCCCTTGTTTTTTGTTATTGAACTGTTCAGGCTCCAGTGCCGGTGGCTGTGTTTTTGCCTTTTCCTTTATTAAAGACTCTAATTTTTCCTCTTGCATCTGGGTCCGCCTGTGCTTCCCCTTTTGCGCACTACAGAATCTTCTGACCAGAAATGGACCCAGCAAGAGAGAATCATCTCCAGAGCACGTTGGAGAGACAAGGGGCTATGGCAAGCCAAAAGGGCCACATACGCGCACATAAGCAGTTTAAAACGCCGTTTATGGCGCCGGTTAATTTATAAATACGTATGTGGCCCTTTTGGCTTGCCATAAGGGTCACTCCTGGGCTGACACGAAGAGGAGCTGACTGCCTGGAGGCGCACCGTGGAGAGCCTCCTTGCTCAGGTAGCGGATCTCTCCACGCAGCTGTCGCTACTCCAGCGTGGCGATCCCATTCCGCAGAGTCACGCGGAGCATCGCGTTAACACTCCGCCATATTACAGTGGACAGCCGGCTCAGTGCCGTGGATTTTTGGCACAATGCCATGGTAGTATTTTTCCTTGAAACCCCGGAATTATGCTGACGAAAGGTCCAGGGTAGCTTTTGTTTTGTCCCTTCTCAATGACAAGGCAGCTTGACGACGTGATGAAAAATGCAAATATTCTGCCGTAATTCACTATGATGCCACCAAGCTAGAATGATGTTGAAGAGTACAGAAGAGTCTTGAGTACGCGTCTAAAACAAGCCCATGCGTGGCCATGAGCATCATGATCTAGTACGGAAGTGCCAGTGGAATTGAAGATGAGGTGAGGGATCGAATCTGGCTCTCAATTGTTTGATTATCATTTGGTTGCTCCTACGCCAATAATAACCAAGACTGCCCCCTGCACTGGTGTGTGTTCATTGTGTGCTTGTTTACTGCATGCCTCGGAACACATTCTGACAGAAGATTTGGGGGAAGAGTCCATGGCCTTTTCCTGTGCTTTTCTGCAGGAATTTAAAAACGTTATGACTCTTAGCTTAGCTCTGCTCTTCACGGTTTGCCTTCCACTGACTTCCAGTATCGGTTCTAAGTGGTCTTGTCTAAGATGCTCCACCATGTCTTCCTAGTTTTGCTGGATATCTTCGAGAACATTTTCATTTCTCGGACCATCTTCAAGCGCTCACTTGATATTTCAAAGAAGGCAAGTTCTGCACCTGCTTGTGTGCGCATGTTATTTTTTTTTTTAAAAGACGTACAAAATTGTTTGCTGTCTATTTTTAAGCTCCATGGATAATGTGATACTTTGTAGGCTTCTTAAATTTTTTCAAAGGTCTTTGTTACAAGCAAAATTCACTCATATTATTCTCGGGTTCCTATAGCTTTAGGCTATCAAAATCTCCTGGGACACATTGACTATTATGCCAACGGAGGTGCAGACCAGCCTGGATGCCCTAGAAGCATCTTTGCAGGTCAGATTTTAATTTCACTTAAATGCAAACATCATGGTGTAAAAATGTTATATTTAATATTTGAAATTTTGCCCAATGAAAAAGTGTGGGAAAATTAATTAACTTCCTATGCTTGTAAAGTTAGATCTCACTATAATGAGAATGAATGGTTTTATTATACATGGCCTCGCAAAAGGGAAAGAGGACTGCTTTGACTCCCCTTTTCTTCCCAGGCAGGAAGAGATAAGGATACTGTTCCAGAATATTACAGTTTTGTTTCAAAGGAAACGCGTCAGGGGGGCGGAGAGTGAAACTGAAATGTGATATTTGAGCTGAGAACGACAGGGAAGGAGCAGAAATCATCCTGGGAACTGTTGGACTTTTGAGGGTCCAATGCGTGTTCAAAATGATTTTAGGAGAACGTGTATTAATAAAAAGGTAGATTTAATAAGTATTATTACAAGAGGAGAACAATACGGTGCACCGGAGAAATCTTCCCAGTCTGTTCCCAGGATGATTTATGAATTTTCTCTGTCGTGTATGCCATACTGCACAAAACCAAAACACAGGAACCCCCCCAACGACAATACAACCCCACACATCCAAGAATAACACACAGCTTATTAACCAACACCACAATAATGATAAGGCACAGGTCCATCTTCCATCCGACATCCTCTTTCGCAAGACCAAGAATCTATCTTCCATCCGACCAAAAACTCCCCTTTTGTGTAGTGGAATGGGAGTGAAAGCAAAGTTCTTTGTGAGATATGGGCGAAACCACATCTGCCCATTAATCATTGATAACAGTGAGAGTACCACAGAGAGAAAATTCCTTCCGGAGGCCCCCTTGGGCACCAGTTCGCCGAATGACTCTACAATCAGAGCCCTTTAGTGTCCAGTCTGTACCTTAGAAACTGTTGGTTTGAAGGGTGAGCCAGTTGACAATGGAGTGTCAGCACGATGACTGCTTGGAACACTCATCAGGCTCAATGGTGTTGGCTCATAGGATGTGGTGAAGCCGTAGTGTTACCCAGGGATGGGCGCAATTGCATGTCCCACGAGAGGCCCCTGCACCCCGGTTCAGCGCAGCACAGTGATAGGATTCATCTCAGCAAGGCCAACCTCAGAATAAGAGAACAAACCATTAGAAAAATATCAGATATTAAACAACTTCATATTATATAGTCAGAAATCAAAAATACTAATAAAAAACCTTTTTTTTTTCAAAATAAAATCAATACACTAGTATAAAGCAATAAAAGACTGATAAAACAATGGAAACTAACACCGTATGGATGAATGCAGTTTAAGATGAACAGTTGGATGGTGGATGTCGTAAGGATTGATCATTGGAGCATCCTCTCAGGTCAAAGGCTCTTTTTAAAATCTCAATAGTGGGAACAGAAGGAATATTAGGAATGCTTGTTCTGAAAGAGCCAGCAAACAACAGACATAAGTAACTATGATAAAGTAAGCTTTCGTTTTTTTCAAACATTCATTCATCATTAATGACCATTCATACATTAATCAATATAATGCGTTCGTGCTTTTTTCTTTGAATCACTCATTTACTCTTCTCCATTCCAGGTCCACCTGGCACACAGGCATCACAGTCTCTCTGACTATGGAATAAGTTCCTTTCATACAAACAAAACAAACATTCATGCATCCTAGATCGAAATATTTTATGTCCTTGCATTCAGTTTTTTCATCAATCAATGAGACAGGATTAACGACAGGATCAACTGAGGCAGGACAGGAGTTATGCCAACAGTGTTGGAATCTACAGCAACATAATTTTATTTAGAAGACCAGCCAGTAAACACGCTTCAAGATCTCTCTTGAGTAACGTCCCAGAAACTGAGATATCATAATGTTAAGCCACATTAAACATATCATCTTTACAGTTGTCTAATTTAAACAACGTTGTCATTTAGTAAATAAAATGTTTTATAATAATTAAGAATAAAGAAAACAACACTCCGGACCTAACTACCTACCCACAACACTAAATACAACCTTCCTAGTCTTCGGAGGGTTACCAATTGGGAGACAGAGTCTCCCCCCCGGGGTGCCTCCAAAAATAAAAAACTAAAATAACAAACTAAAACAACAAACAGTGACCCGATGGAAGGTCCGGCGCTAGGCACGGTCAGCTGGATCACTCTAACTAACCGGAGCGTAATTTACTCTGTCCAAAAAATGCAACTAAGGATCTCAGATGAAAAAATCTTCTCTGGCTGGTCCAGTCTAAATTTTTATCTACACTCTTCTTCTCGTTGGCATTTTTTATTTTATTTTATTTTATCTTTTTTTTTTATTATTATTATTATTTTTTTTTTTTTAACATGTCCTAATCGGGAGCCGAGGACAAAACCAAGAACAAGAAAGATATAAAGTGCTTCTCAAGAGCGCGTATGTGAGAGAGCAAAAATATGCGAGAACGCGCACCAGAAGATAAGTGTGTGTGAGAGAGAGAAAGAGCAAAAGACTCCAAGACTCTCACACATTCACAGACACAGCATACATTTCAGCAAGAAGGTATAAAGGAAAAACAAACAAAAAATTTAAATAACACTTTAACCACCGACCGTAACAATCAAGTCTTCCTCAATTATCATTGCTTTAGACCAAATTTTAATCTTTCCGTCATTAAATTATTATATCTATCAACAAATGTTATTTCTGAAATTTGGATAGTTGTTTGTTTAAAAATGAAATTATGAATCTAAAACACATCTGTTTATGCTCTCATTCATCATTAAAGAAATAATTTTTAAATTAAGACAAAATAAATTTGGATAGCATTCACATTTCACACTCCTCCCCTTCCTCCACCTCGCCGGACAGCAGCAAGGGCATTGCGTAGGGGGGTGGCCCATCATCCCTTTCTCTCCACTGCAGCCACAATCACCCTGCTATACAATGATCCCATGCATGGGATACAACAACATCCACAGGTCACTATGATAGATATAAAGGTAGCAATAGAAATTAGAATTGAGGTAATCATTACTTTATATTTGCCAAATGTGTTTGTCAGCCAGTCATCTAAGGGGTTGTTGACACCAGATTGCTCTGCCATTGTTTTGGACAGGACTTTTAGTCCCTCTAATGCTCATGTTACAGATCCATCTGGGGCAGTGTTATTGGGAATGAACGTACAACAATAACCTTTGATCATTGCACAAACTCCTCCAATATATCCAATGCCATCCTATTCTGGATAGCCATCAGGGAAGTCGGCGCAAGCTGTTCTGCAAGTCCCTATGGCATCTCTATATAAATTAGTTAATCTCATAACATTATAATGAACATAATTTATCCTGTCAACATTTTTATTTGGAGTTCTCGAAACCTGCTTTTATTTGATCTGCTAACTTGTATTCATCTGGTACTCCTCCGGGAACTCCGATTGCATCTATGTAAGTGGGAGAATTCAGGGTCAAGTCAAAAGTTCCTGCTGCTCTTTTCTGATCTACCTTTTTGTTCTTCATGCCTTATGCCTATTAATGCTAGTGGCACTGCTAGTCTAACCATCGCGCATGTTCTCACAGTGATTCCTCCTTCTGTTCTTACAAATAATCTTCTGTCCCCACAGCTATAATACAATCCACCACGAGCCCATGGTCATATTCTGCATTCTGCACTGCTTCATTACACCATGAAAGATTAATATGTCCCACTCTAACTCTTGGGTTGTAAGCACTGAAATTAAAGCATGTAAAATTTCCTGATTCTGCTGAGAAGGCCTCCATCTTTGTTTGATTGTTAATTACTGGGAAGATTTTAGATAAAGTGTCACATCCCTTCGGTTTTGCTTTCCAAGTAATAGACATCATGCAATCATAGCCTCTTTTATCAGTTTTGGCGTTTCCAAATAAACTAATTTTATCAATCCCCATGGGTCTTTTCCACTTACTTCTACTCCTAACTGTACCCATAGATGTTTTCCTGGTTGTACATCTTTATCATGCAACGTTTTTTGTGGGTGCAGAATCTCTCTGGAATTGTACTTTCTTTCTCCACCATTCCTTCTCATTACTTTCTGTATAACTCATGTCTGGTGTCCAATGGAGTCCCGTATATTTGCCTACTGTCTTACCTCATTCTTTTGAAATGAACCCCCTCAGGCCTCTACCACAGTGACTCTTTTTTTTTTTTTTACACAAGTACACGTCATAACTTCTCCACTGATTATCTTGTCCCCCGCAATCTATTACATCTCATAGGTCGAAGGTGAATAATGTGGTCGAGCCCTTAACATAGTTGAACGTTATTCCCCCAAATTCCTTGAAGCACTTATCTTGTTTTGTTCCCAATTGTCCCACATCCCTTTTGGATCTTACCAGAGCTTCATTTATATATATATATATTTTTTTTTATTTATTTATTTTTTTTCTTTCTCTGTTTTCCTTTTGCCCCCTGGCTTGCTCAGCCTCGCATATCATCAGTCCCCCCACAACTGTGGAAGCCATTATACCTATGAAAATTAACACTTTCCAGTTTTCCCATAGTTGGATTCTGACCTGGCCCCCCATTGCTCTATAACGGTTCATTACTGGTACTGGTTTTCTATCTGTTGGGATCCACACTTCGGACTCTTCGGTTGCTACTGTGGTAGTAGTTTCTTCAGTTATAGTTATTATCAAGATCTCTTTAGGTCATATTTCTTCTGGATACCCACTTGTCTTAAAAATCAATTAACACTTAAAATTTCAGAAACTAATACTCAAAAAATCTACAAAAAGCTTCAAGCAAAAAAAATTGATATAAAATATGACAAATTTAAAAATGTAAAAAATGAGACATACAATATGGCAAATTCAAAAAATGTAAATAAGAAGTATTAGTATAAGAAGAAATACATATGCGCTATCACAAAAGTTTTGTAATATTTTGTAAAATAAGAGGATACTAAGCCATTAAAAACATAAGCGGAAGAAAATGTTAAAAAGATGCAAAAAATCCTGTGAGCAAAAATCATAAACACAACTTTCAAAAATTCGCAAAAATCTGTAAGAAAACTTGTAAGCATACAACACTCAAGACACTCAAAGTAAATGAATCATTAAATGTTACTTTTCATTAGATTTTATCAGAACCTTTAAAGGTTTGCTCAATGATCTGAAGTACTTTGTAGTAATCCAGTTTGTCCAATCCACATCCCAGCCGGGGTATGGGTAATTTTGCAATGTTTAGTTCGTCACACCACCTTCGCATGCAGGTCAAGCTACTTTCAAAATCTTGATATGTAGGGAGATCTCTGCCAAGTGTTTTTGTGACTAAGTGAAAGACAACCCTGTCTGCTTCACGTGTTAGAGCACACTCTCCATTTACTTTTCCTTGTGCCCTTACTTTTTCAACTCCGTAACGTTCTCTGAATTTCTTGGCTATGCCTGCCGCAAAAGCACAGTCTGCGCTTACGCAGTGTGCTACCGGCTCTCCTGGAGCAGCCAAAAACAGATCTCCTGTCTTATGGACAATATGCAATGCTTGTACTGGTGGGTGAAAATTTTTATTGGGGTCTCCTTCTCCTTCGGTTATATGTGTATGTGTTTGTGTATCACCTTCTTTCAAACTCGGTGTACTGTCCCTCTCTTGGACCTTCGAAGCAAGGTCCACTCTAGTGTCCTCCAGGGATCTTGATGGAGGGTCAGCTGGACAGCACTGGCTCAGGTGATACCAGGTATCACCCTTCCCTGTAATACAAATACAGTGCGAGGTGCGTGCAGTTACCTTCAGTAGATCTGACCAGTGAGGTTCCTTCCATTTGCGCTTGTAAACTCTCGACCGTACCCAGTCCCAGGCGTGATTGACTGGAGACGTAGGCTGATCCGTTGTGGGAGTAGCCGTGGAGGATGGTGCAAGCTTTTCATAATACACCCTGTGTGACAGGGGCTGGACCGGCTCCAGCTGCAAAAAATCTTGTGGGCCAAGGAACTGCCGTCCAAGTAACAGTTCAAAAGACGTATATCCTGTCATGTGGCTCACAGAACTTCTTATTGACATTAAGGCTAATGTGAGGGCAGCTACTCAAGTCAATTTTGTCTGTGCACAGATTTTTGCCAATTTGTTTCTTAATGTCAAATTTATTCTCTCAACTTTCCCTCGTGATTGTGGGTGGTAAACTGCATCAAAATTATGAGCCAGGCCCAAGGCCTTTTCAACTTGAGCCAAATGTTCATTTTTAAAGTGTGAGCCATTGTCAAATCTGATTCGTCTGGGAAACCTGTGGTAAGGAAAGTAATGATTGATCAAACATTTATTTACTGCAGTACTGTCTTCTTTGCCTACAGGAGAAGCTTCTGGACTTAATGTCAGTGATTATGTTCATTAGATCAGTAGAAATACTCCATGTACTCATTCTTAAAATCCTGTTGAAAAATAAGAAAAATGTTTATGATCCCTCCAGAACACGATCATGACCTGTCAAGAAATAAGTCAAAAGCATCCGTACAAAACATGTTTTCTAAAGTTTCTAGATTACATTCATTCCTCTTTCACACTCACATACCCCCCTCACACACACACACACACACACGCACACACATACAGGCTCGAGCACGCACATACAAGACAAACAGACCGACATAAGACAAACAAGGGGATCGATGCCATGTGAAACATCACATATAAAAGAAAATGAGAGGCAAAAATTCTCAAGTCACAACTGTTCACATGTAAATTTATTTTCTTTTCCAAAAATTGTATCCAACTCAAATTGGCCTAAATATTTTCTTTAAAAATTTGTTCCCGATGGCAATGTTTCTTAAAAGAAATTCAATCACATTCGCCATGATCGATTACAAAAGGAAATATAAAAATGTTATTGATGAGCTCTCAAAATAAAACATAAAAAAATTAATCCAAAAATAAAAATGAAGACTAAAGGTCAAGTTGGAGTAGTTCCTAAAACTAAGAAGAATAGATTCTTAAGCAAATTTTCTTCTGCACTAAAATGTATGTTCCATTTTATCACCTAAATTTCTAAAGATTTTCCTTTAGCTTCATAAAAATCTCAGTCAGATTTATGAATTTTTATTAAGTTCATAAGTTTCTATTTTACAGTCATCAGTTAGTCTCAGATCAGTTCAATAAATCTCCTCCAAAAGTAATTTTTGTTAAAGAGCAAAATAAATGCTTTAGCTTCCTTATTAGATTTCTTTTCTTTTCTGTAGTCTCATCTGCTATCCATTTTTCGTATGATTGTAACAGATTTTTCACACCAGCGTCTCATTAGTTGTGTTATACTAGTGGTCATTTAGAGACAGAATTTCTTTAACTTCAGATCTTTAGTTCGTTAATCTACTTATTATTTTTTAATTCTTAAATGTACTTATTATATTTATTTATTTTTGTCATAACATGATTCTCTCATTACTCTTTATTTAACCCCATAGATTTCCTTTTATTTTTTCTGCTTTACATTGTTTTAAAGAAGGTGTTATCTTAACTGTTTCTATTTTTATCTATTGCACTCTTCTTCTTTTAGCCAAACGATTTTTATGTTTTTATCATTGTAGTGAACTGGAGTGTGGGCCTCTTTTAAAACTACTGGACTCTACCATCAGGGGAGGTCCAAAAGCCATCAGTATATTGTACTGCGCCTCTGTTTCTCCACACAGATTCCTCCTCAGGAGTAACAGTATTCTGCTGCTCAGAGAGGTATTCTTGAGAAAAATCAGGAAGGAGGGAAGTCACATCTGGCTCTGGCATGGCTACAAACTGACCAGTGAGGTAGTCTGAAGCACGCTTAGCAACCATGTCTGCTGCCTCATTTCCTCTTGAGGTTATGTCAGTTCCCTGGGAATGACCAGTGCACTTGATAATAGCCACTTTGCTTGGAAGCATAACGGCTTCAGAGAGCTCTCTTACGTCTTTCTCATGAGTTATTGGTCTGCCAGTTGATGACACGGCGCCCCCCCTGATCCACACAGGCAGCTCCACATGTGCTGCAGAGACTGCATATGCAGATTCAGAATAGATGTTTACAGCTTTACCCTCGGAAAATTTCAATGCACTGACCAGAGCTAGAAGAATTCAATCCTTTCATTTTTTACAGATTTCCAATTCTCGCATGCGCGTTTTAATTTCCTTTGGCTACATCTGAGCCTTCACAATCTGCAACATTTTCTGCCATTGCTGCCCAAGGGTCTCTTCACAATCCTTATCAAAATCACAATCCATTTCTCATCAACTTCTTCTCTTTACAGTAGGTTTATAATTTCGTAGATTCACAACAAGTCCTATTCTTTCCCTATTTAATGTAAGGCTTTCCCTATTCTTCCTACTGTTTGATTTAGAGCCAAATTCCCCTTTTTTATAGCGGGTATTCCCGCTACCTCTCGGACTAGGCCCTTTAAAATTAAAGGGTGGTTTTTATTAACCTGTCAGATACACATCTCATCCGTCGATAAAAGAGGTCGCTGCAGGTGTCCGATTTTTATCTTTTATTTTCACCAGTCCAATTCAGTTTATTATAGTGAGTTGTCCTCACTCTTGTATCCAATTCACCTTTATTTATAGTGGTTCTCACACTACCCTGCAAATCAAGGGCTTTGCACAGTTCTTAAGTCTTCATCAATAATTCGTCAATAATTGAGAGTCTCAAGAAAGGATTTGTCTAATTTTCTCATTTCACACCTTGTATCCTATTTTCTCTTCACCTATTCAACTTTCATCATTCCTCTTAAAACGAAAAAATGTCAAAAAGCTTTCTCCTCAAAAAATATTATTTTAAAATCGATGTTCGGACGATAAAAATATATTTTTTTCCAGAGATGTCCTCAATTCAACACTTGATTTAGAGTAATCAATTGCAGAATTTTATTAAAAAGGTTTCTGCTTACCTCTTTTTAAGGGCGGCCGGCCTTTGTGTTGAATTCAGGAATCTCATCCCATCCAAAAGTCTCCTTTAATCATCAAATCGTCGGGGTCACCATTTTGTTGGACTTTTGAGGGTCCAATGCGTGTTCAAAATGATTTTAGGAGAACGTGTATTAATAAAAAGGTAGATTTAATAAGTATTATTACAAGAGGAGAACAATACGGTGCACCGGAGAAATCTTCCCAGTCTGTTCCCAGGATGATTTCTGAATTTTCTCTGTCGTTCTCAGCTCAAATATCACATTTCAGTTTCACTCTCCGCCCCCTTACGCGTTTCCTTTGAAACAAAACTGTAATATTCTGGAAGAGTATCTTTATCTCTTCCTGCCTGGGAAGAAAAGGGGAGTCAATGCAGTCCTCTTTCCTTTTTCCGAGGCCATGTATAATAAAACCATTCATTCTCATTATAGTGAGATCTAACTTTACAAGCATAGGAAGTTAATTAAATTTCCCACAGGTTTTCCAGGTGAAAACATAAATACGATGTTGCTGTTGCAAAAAGTGAGACTAGAAATTTCGAGTCGTGCTCTGTGTCACGCTCTCGTAAGTTTGTTTGTTCTTCAGTGTAGTGGAGAGTGTCTCTGCTAATCAAGCAAATACAGGGGTTTGATTCCCCGATGGGGCAATATTGCCATTTACACTAGGCAAATGTTTCCTTGGCTCTTTATTACTTTCACATAGCCGCATACTTCAACAAAACGACGAATATCGGAAAGGACTTGTCTTTTATACACTTTTTTTATTGCTTTGCCAGCAGCAAAGCAGCCCAAAAATTCCAAGTCAAAGGGCTTTTACATTACATTACTTTTTACATTTTACATTCTCTCTTGTGGTTTCAAAGTCCAAAAACAAGCATGGCTTTGCTGTTGCAGAAAAAGACACTACGTAACATTGGGGGCACTCGATAATACAATGTGTTGAGTTGTTACCTCGTTAGTATAGTGAACAGTTTCGCTGCCTGTCGCGCGGAGGACCGTGGTTTGATTTTATTCCCCGAAGTAGAGTTCTGTTTATTGCAAATGACTAATCAGCTTTTGATTACTGGCTAAGGACAATGCAAGTTTAAGCCAGTCAACAGACAGACAGTTGCACAGGATCTGCAACAGCCCCATTCACTCTTGGGGTTTTGAAGTCGAAAAACAAAGCTGGCATTGTCGTTGCAGGGCATGACACTATGTAAGATTGGGGCGCACTCGATGAAACAATTTTCCAAGTTGCCTCTCATTAGTATAGTGGACAGTATCTACGCCTGTCACGCGGAAGACCGGGGTTCGATTCCCCGACGGGGAGTTACAATCTTTTGCAAAACGAAAATGACTTGATGCTGTTGGCTAAGGACAGCCAAAAGACAGACGGTTTACCCGAATCCTCATCAACACCCCTTTTAAATTCAATCTAGGGTTTTCCAGGTGAAAACATAAATACGATGTTGCTGTTGCAAAAAGTGAGACTAGAAATTTCGAGTCGTGCTCTGTGTCACGCTCTCGTAAGTTTGTTTGTTCTTCAGTGTAGTGGAGAGTGTCTCTGCTGATCAAGCAAATACAGGGGTTTGACTCCCCGATGGGGCAATATTGCCATTTACACTAGGCAAATGTTTCATTGGCTCTTTATTACTTTCACATAGCCGCATTCTTCAACAAAATGAGGAATATCGGAAAGGATTTGTCTTTTATACACATTTGTTTTGCTTTGCCACCACCAAAGCAGCCCGAAAATAAGCGATGCTCAATTAAGCTCCTCTCCACGGAAATCATTAGTAAAAGGCGAAAGATTTGTGCGTCAACTGAAGAGAACTTTGAGCTGTAGTTCCAGGCAGTAAAGGGACGAGGGCTCATGCCCAATACAGTGATGACCTCAGCGATGGTAATTTGATGGGTCATTCTAACATTGGATTTTTCTTCCGTGTTGTGAGAGAGTCAATAAAGCACCCCTAATATGCTATTGGTCTGTAAAGTGGATCTACACTCAAGGTTAGTCGCAGCCATTCACACATTTTGTGTTTCAATGGCTGTTGATTACTGGCTATGGGCAATGCAAGCTCAAGTCAGGCAACAGACAAACCAGAGAGACTATGAAAATTTAAATCGCACTTGATGACACTCTCTCGTAAGTTTTTCGTGGAGGTTCAATTTCCCATCAAAATCTGCAACAGGAGCATTCATTTTACGTCCACTCTTGGGGCTTCGAAGTCCAAAAACAAACATGGCACCGCAGTTGCAGAGAAAGATACGATGTAACATTAGGCTGACCTCGAGAACACATTGTGAATAGCCCTTTCCTCGTTAGTACAGTGGACCGTATCTCCGCTTATCACATGGAAAACCAGGGGTTTCGATTCCTCGGCAGGGAGTTTCAAATTTTTGCAACCTGCAAAAGACTAAATTGCTTTTGACTTTCTGGCTAATGACAAATCAAGTTTAAGCCAGACAACAGACAGACAGTCGCACAGAATCTGCAACAGCAGTTTCGTTTTACATTCACTCCAGGGGTTTCCAAGTCAAAGGGCTTTTACATTACATTACTTTTTACATTTTACATTCACTCTTGTGGTTTCAAAGTCCAAAGACAAGTATGGCTTTGCTGTTGCAGAAAAAGACACTACGTAACATTGGGGGCACTCGATTACACAATGTGTTGAGTTGTTACCTCGTTAGTATAGTGGACAGTTTCGCTGCCTGTCATGTGGAGGACCGTGGTTCGATTTTATTCCCCGAAGTAGAGTTCTGTTTATTGCAAATGACTAATCAGCTTTTGATTACTGGCTAAGGACAATGCAAGTTTAAGCCAGTCAACAGACAGACAGTTGCACAGAATCTGCAACAGCCCCATTCACTCTTGGGGGTTTGAAGTTGAAAAACAAAGCGGGCATTGTCGTTGCAGAGCATGACACTGAACTTCCATACCGCAGTGCATGAGTTCTAGGAAGATTATAGTCCGTCTAAGATTGCTAAACATCACATCAAGACTTAAAGAACATTATGTGCATGTTTTTACTGTTCTGTCGTTTCAAGTTAAGATGTAACATGTGTAGTGGATTCCTAAGGCCAGATAATGCAGACAACCCCAGAACAGACTTGAGATCCAGAAACCCCAAAACGTGACTCAGACTTTAAGAATTCCTCAACGGATACACACTACCCCTAAGGACCCAGTGACTGATTGCTAGTCCAGATTATAATGTTTTATGGTCCTCATGTTACTATTAAACTAGATTCAACCCCGAAACCCTTGCCGTGCTAGGCACAAGAGGTCAAAGGACAACTGTTTATGGCATCCCTCCTAAAGATATGCCTTCATGAATCTCAAACGAACCCATTAAGCTCTCCAACAAGCCCACCAGATCAGCCACACAGACTCAAAGAACAGTGAATCAAACAACACAAAACGACTCACAACCACGTGGCTTCATGTACACAGATATACATTGGACTTTGTTATAATTTCTTAAGAGTTGTATGAGATGAATCATGTAGGAACCTTTTAAATGTAACCTCTTCACATCAAGTAACAGGAATATTCATAGTCATGTATGGATGTGTGTGTGAATGATGGTTTTCCCACTTTATTCTGATGAAGTTTTGCTTTTGATTAGTTATTAAATGCGATAGAATAACTACAGAATCATGTATCTATCCAAGCTTTCCTTTGTTCATGTTAGCGGGACTTTCAGTGTGCCTTAGACTAGGGCTGGGCGATATGAAGCAAAAAAAATATCTCGATATATTTTGCTATATCTCGATATACGATATATATCTCGATATCTTTACAGGATTTATAACCACCCCCCAACCCCCCAAAAAAAACCCTACTGCAAAAAAAAAATAATAATGCAAATGTCAAAGTCGTTTTTTATTGAAGCTCAGAGGTGCTTCTGCAAATTTTCTTTCAGAAATCCTTGTATACATATTATAAAACAATAAAGAAATACATATTGCCTTTTCATTCAAAAATAAAACAACTAAAAAAACAGGCAGTGCATAGGAACAAAGTGCTCCTGTAACATTTAGGATATAAACAAAATCCCTGATAAAATAAATAATAATTTAACTGTAAAATAATACACATTGCCTTCTTTTCATTTAAGTAACCTTTTCCAATTCAGCAGCAAGCCGCGCTCTCTCTGTAGTGTACAGTCGCGGGAGTTCCTGTCTCGAAAAGTAATGACGACTAGGTAAACTGTATCTGACTGGGATCAAGTGTTTTTAGCATACGTTTAAAGCCACGTTGTTCAACGACGGATATGGGTGCCATGTCCACCGCTATGTGAAATGCCACGGACTCTGTAATGCTACACCACCTTGCGCTCTGTCTTTTATATTCTACACTCCGCGTTATAGAATTGTGGAGATTAGTTGAGCTTTGGTTGGCAGCAACTTTCACGGCAGTAGACATCTGTCTGTTGTTCGTCTGACGACTTAAAACCAAAGTATTTCCATATAATAGAGCCAGCTGTTCTTTTTTTGCAACAAGTTCTGTAACCTCCGGGCTGGTTGCGGGCGCCGCCATGTTGATTGAGACGACAGGCAAGGGGAGGGGGAACAAAAGCAAGGAGGCACGGACGAGCACAGCACAGAGAAGGCAAACAAGAAAAGTGGCGAAAATTAAATATACACATTATATCGATATGTACGATATGCCAGAATTCGAGTTTAAAAAATATCTCGATATATTTTAAATATTGAGATATCGCCCACCCCTACCTTAGACTGTTGTTGATTGGACAGAACCTCCCTCAAGGAGGAACTTTCAGGAACTGCCATCTGATTGGATAGGACCGCCTCAAGGAAGAACTTTCAGAAAGACACGCGATTGGTCTGAACCGCCCTTTAAAACACGTGTACCAGAATTCAAACCTCAGAACTTTGGGAAGTAGTACGTGAGAGTTGGGAACCGGAACAAGCAACAGGCTCCAAAAGCCTTCCTAACAACGCTTCCAGCAACAAAGACATTGGAGGACACACGAGTCGCCTCCGCCCAAGCTTTTCTTAGGCGCGGGAGAAGTTTCGCATAGTTTCTTAAAGTTCTAAAGACTTTCAACCAGAGCGACACTTTTACTCGTTTTCATTCCTTTCCGTTAAAGTTCAATGTTGTAAGCGACCAACTTTCTTCATCGAGCGATCTCTTCACAAAGGACATCTGAAGCAAGACACGGGACATCGAATCACTTTCACCGCAAGTAACATTCTTCCAGAATCGGTAACTTTACTGGTGCAATATTCTAGTCTAATTAGCTTTGTCTAATAACTCAATGCAAAGTTGAAATCAATGCCTGATTGATGGTTCTTAAGTCAGTTCCTTGCTAAATGCTTGAAACCCAGAATACATTCTATCTCTTCTCTTTGAATGTGTGGGTGTGTGTGTGTGTGTTTGTGTGTGTGTGTGTGTGTGTGTGTGCTAGTTACTTGTTAGAATAGTATTTGTCTGTCTTAGATATTTTCCAATAAATATTTACTTTTATAATAAAAGAGAAGTATCTCGTAATGTTTGCAAGTTGTTGCATTATTCTGTAGATCTTTTGCTACCGTGCTCTTAGGATTGATTTTACTGTATTTATAGTACAGTTGGTGGAGATTATTAATATTCAAACCTTCTAAATTATCTAAAACCTTTAGATAATTCCATTTGAGTTAAACTGATGAGTTTTCCTTAATATACAGTAACTACGTTACGTATTTTGGACAACAGTCACGTGTGTTCAAATGATTCCGATGCACTGTCCGAGACACTGAGTCGACTCATTTGAATCACCGATTATACCCTCAGGTATAATCAATTCCCTTATAGCTATTGCGCCATATATTCCCTTACATTTATTGGTGGATAATGCGCGCATAAACCTTTTATAGCTAAATTTCACTTCACATGTGCTAAAAAAGTCCCCAGAGTGCAAAGAAAAAACAGATTAAGATTGTACTTTATTACTGAAACAAACGAAATCTAATGCAGTTACACACACTCTACGATGACTATCGTGCCCTTAAGAACAGTAAACTTGATGTTCTAGCTTTTACTGTCCTGTTTGAACACTTGTCTTCTGTGCGGAATCAGTTTCTCATTTACAAGCGTTTAAAGACAACATATGACACTGAACTTCCATACTGCAGTGCATGAGTTTGTTATGGTAAAAATATACCTTCTCAATTGACAATAAAACTGGAGACCATTTGAGAGAGAACACAGCAAATGCGGCTATTTATTATAAAGATTTAACAGTCTCAACGTATTTCCTACACACGTGACTAACGTGGAAGAAGAACGTGTTTTAGCGCATATTCCTAACGACCTATTAAAAGTATAAACGAACGCCAGAAGAGAAAAGAAGGAAAAAGAATATATAGAGGTAGAAAAGAAGAGAAAGAAATAAAGAGAAAGAAGTGGAAAGAGACTGACTCCAAGAGAGTCGAGTCCGAGAGAGATCAGCAAGAGAGCGAGGGTCCAGAGAGAGAACGAGAGCAAGCGCTTTCCCACCTACTTATTTTTCTCCATGACGTGTGCTCTTAAAACTTTCTCAAATTACATTTCTCAATATGACCACTAGATGGAGGTATTACATAGAAAAATTCCCATCACATTCCCTCCTTTTGTCACAAGACAACAAAAATAATTCTACTAAAATAAGATATTTTATACTGTAAGTAAAAATCTGGTTAAGCAATGTATGATTATTTTTCCAATATTTTAACTCAAAATTATTTTCTACAATATCTTCATTAATTACTTTGCTCAACGTTCTTCTTCCACTAAAAACATTTTAAAACACTTCTAATAATAACCAAGCAAAATTATTACACACTAAAATCAAACGCAAACATGTATTATCTAACATTCTAATTTGCATTGCATGCATTACCTAAATATCCTAAAAAAAACCACATTCTTCCTTTTCCCACAACGGTATCGAAAGGTCAGGTACCTGGCATTGAGGAAAGATTTCCCCTTTCTAATTGAAACTAGCTGAGAAAAACCTATTCATAATTTTGTCAAGATACAGACCTTCAAACACCGCCCTGGAGTATATGAAGCCAAACATCTCCCCGTCGTTTTGTTTGACAAGAAGTAAAAGACTTTCATACCTCTAACTGATATCTATGCCGTTTGCTGTGTGTACAATGTATTCCATTTTGTTTCATTTTCAATACATTGACAAAACTTATAACATTTATTGCAATGTATTCTTGTCCTCATATTCGTCACAGTCCCTCTGATATTTCCAGTTGTCCCAAAGTTCCTTTGATGTGTCCTTTTCCCAAAGTTCCTCTGATGTCTCCAGTTTCCTGGACACACTAAAATGATTGATTACCAAAAGAACAATTTTTCTCAATTCGGAATGTTTTCTAGATCATCAAATACTGCATTCCATTCCTCATCCATCATTTTCACCATTTTATATCCTTCCATTGTGATGACCTAAGTGACAGCCTTTTGCAACAAGGTCGAGATGCAGACAAGGCAGGCAAATGATGATCAGCAAGATCATAAATATCACCGGGGCAATCGTGTACATCATGCAATGGAACCATCCACTTCCCAGGTTTAAGAACCATGAAAACCATGAATTATCCACTACTGTATTACTATAGAATTTTTTTATGTGTTGTATTATGTTTGATATATTCTTGTATTCGTCTGGGATATTGAAACAGCAAGAAGTACCTAATAATTTACAGACACCTCCCTTTTCTGCTGTAAGAATATGCAAAGTGTGGGAAATTTAATTAACTTCCTATGCTTGTAAAGTTAGATCTCACTATAATGAGAATGAATGGTTTTATTATACATGGCCTCGGAAAAGGGAAAGAGGACTGCTTTGATTCCCCTTTTCTTCCCAGACAGGAAGAGATAAGGATACTCTTCCAGAATATTACTGTTTTGTTTCAAAGGAAACGCATCAGGGGAGGGGCCGAGAGTGAAACTGAACTATGAGACTAAAAGCTGATGACGAACAGACATGAGGCAGAAATCATCCTGGGAACAGACTGGGAAGATTTCTCCGGTGCACCGCATTATTATCCTCTTTTAATAATACTTATTAAATCTACCTTTTTATTAACACACGTTCTCCTAAAATCATTTTGAACACGCATTGGACCCTCAAAAGTCCAACAAAATGGTGACCCCGACGATTTGATGATTAAAGGAGACTTTTGGATGGGATGAAATTCCTGAATTCAACACAAAGGCCGGCCGCCCTTAAAAAGAGGTAAGCAGAAACCTTTTTAATAATATTCTGCGATTGATTACTCTAAAACAAGTGTTGAATTGAGGACATCTCTGGGAAAAATTATATTTTTATTGTCCGAACATCGATTTTAAAATAATATTTTTTGAGGAGAAAGCTTTTTGACATTTTTTCGTTTTAAGAGGAATTATTAAAGTTGAATAGGTGAAGAGAAAAGAGGATACAAGGTGTGAAATGAGAAAATTAGACAAATCCTTTCTTGAGACTCTCAATTATTGACGAATTATTGATGAAGACTTAAGAACTGTGCAAAGCCCTTGATTTGCAGGGTAGTGTGAGAACCACTATAAATAAAGGTGAATTGGATACAAGAGTGAGGACAACTCACTATAATAAACTGAATTGGACTGGTGAAAATAAAAGATAAAAATCGGACACCTGCAGCGACCTCTTTTATCGACGGATGAGATGTGTATCTGACAGGTTAATAAAAACCACCCTTTAATTTTAAAGGGCCTAGTCCGAGAGGTAGCGGGAATACCCGCTATAAAAAAGGGGAATTTGGCTCTAAATCAAACAGTAGGAAGAATAGGGAAAGCCTTACATTAAATAGGGAAAGAATAGGACTTGTTGTGAATCTACGGAATTATAAACCTACTGTAAAGAGAAGAAGTTGATGAGAAATGGATTGTGATTTTGATAAGGATTGTGAAGAGACCCTTGGGCAGCAATGGCAGAAAATGTTGCAGATTGTGAAGGCTCAGCTGGAGCCAAAGGAAATTGAAACGCGCATGCGAGAATTGGAAATCTGTAAAAATGAAATGATTGAATTCTTCTAGCTCTGGGTAAAGCTGTAAACATCTATTCTGAACCTGCATATGCAGTCTCTGCAGCACATGTGGAGCTGCCTGTGTGGATCAGAGGTGGTTTTATGACGTCATCTGGCAGACCAATAACTCATGAGAAAGAAGTAAGAGAGCTCTCTGAAGCCGTTATGCTTCCAAGCAAAGTGGCTATTATCAAGTGCACTGGTCATTCCCAGGGAACTGACATAACCTCAAGAGGAAATGAGGCAGCAGACATGGTTGCTAAGCGTGCTTCAGACTACCTCACTGGTCAGTTTGTAGCCATGCCAGAGCCAGATGTGACTTCCCTCCTTCCTGATTTTTCTCGAGAATACCTCTCTGAGCAGCAGAATACTGTTACTCCTGAGGAGGAATCTGTGTGGAGAAACAGAGGCGCAGTACAACATACTGATGGCTTTTGGACCTCCCCTGATGGTAGAGTCCTACCCCCAGCATCCCTTGATTCCAGTAGTTTAAAAAGAGGCCCACACTCCAGTTCACTACAATGATAAAAAAAAAAAACATAAAAATCGTTTGGCTAAGAGAAGAAGAGTGCAATAGATAAAAATAGAAACAGTTAAGATAACACCTTCTTTAAAACAATGTAAAGCAGAAAATATTAAAAGGAAATCTATGGGGTTAAATAAAGAATAATGAGAGAATCATTTTATGGTAAAAATAAATAAATATAATAAGTAGATTAAGAATTAAAAAATAATAAGTATATTATCGAACTAAAGATAATTCTGTTAAAGTAATTCTGTCTCTAAATGACCACTAGTAGAACACAACTAATGAGACGCTGGTGTGAAAAATCTGTTACAAAATACCAAAAATGGATAGCAGATGAGTTCTACAATGAGACTACAGAAAAGAAAAGAAATCTAATAAGGAAACTAAAGCATTTATTTTGCTCTTTAAAAAAAAAAATAAAAATTACTATTGGAGGAGATTTATTGAACTGATCTGAGACTAACTGATGACTGTAAAATATAAACTTATGAACTTAATAAAAATTCATAGATCTGACTGAGATTTTTATGAAGCTAAGGGAAAATCTTTAGAAATTTAGGTGACAAAATGGAACATAAATTTTAGTGCAGAAGAAAATTTGCTTAAGAATCTATTCTTCTTAGATTTAGGAACTACTCCAACTTGACCTTTAGTCTTCGTTTTTATTTTTGGATAAATTTTTTTATGTTTTATTTTGAGAGCTCATCAATAATATTTTTATTTCCTTTACAATTGGATACAATTTTTGGAAAAGAAAACAAATTTACATGTGGACATGTGACTTGAGAATTTTTTCCTCTCAATTTCTTTTATATGTGATGTTTCACATGGCATCGATCCCCTTGTTTGTCTGATGTCGGTCTGTTTGTCCTGTATGTGCGTGCTCGAGCCTGTGTGCGTGTATGTGACTGTGTAAGAGGAATGAATGTAATCAAGAAACTTAAGAAAACATGTTTTGTACGGATGCTTTTGACTTATTCCTTGACAGGTCATGATCGTGTTCTGGAGGGATTATAAACATTTTTCTTATTTTTCAACAGGATTTTATGAATGAGTACATGGAGTATTTCTACTGATCTAATGAACATAATCACTGACATTAAGTCCAGAAGCTTCTCCTGTAGGCAAAGAAGACAGTACTGCAGTAATTAAATGTTTTGATCAATCATTACATTCCTCACCACAGGTTTTCCAGACGAATCAGATTTTACAATGGTTCACACTTTAAAAATGAACATTTGGCTCAAGTTGAAAAGGCCTTGGGCCTGACTCATCATTTTGATGCAGTCTACCACCCAAAATCATGAGGGAATGTTGAGAGATTGAATTTGACATTAAAAAACAAATTGGCAAAAATCTGTACACAGACAAAAAGTAGCTGCCCTCCCATTAGCCTTAATGTCAATAAGAAGTTCTGTGAGCCGCATGACAGGATACATGCCTTTTGAACTATTAACTGGACGACAGGTCCTTGGCCCACATGATCCTTTGCAGCTGGAGCCGGTCCAGCCCCTGTCACACAGGGTGTATTATGAAAAGCTTGCACCATTAGTAGCTTTGTTTCAGGATATGTCCTCCACGGCTACTCCCACAACGGATCAGCCTACGTCTCCAGCCAATCACGCCTGGGACTGGGTACGGTCAAGAGTTTACAAGTGCAAATGGAAGGAACCTCGCTGGTCAGCTTTACTGAAGTGCTGTCCAGCTGACCCTCCATCAAGATCCCTGGAGGACACTAGAGTGGACCTTGCTTCGAAGGTCCAAGAGAGGGACAGTACACCGAGTTTGAAAGAAGGTGATACACAAACACATACACATATAACCGAAGGAGAAGAAGACCCCAATAAAAAGTTTCACCCACCAGTACAAGCATTGCAAATTGTCCTTAAGACAGGAGATCTGTTTTTGGCTCCTCCAGGAGAGCCGGTAGCACACTATGTAAGCGCAGGCTGTGCTTTTGCGGCAGGCATAGCCAAGAAATTCAGAGAACGTTACAGAGTTGAAAAAGTAAGAGCACAAGGAAAAGTAAATGGAGAGTGAAATAGACAGGATTGTCTTTCACTTAGTCACAAAAACACTTGGCAGAGATCTCCCTACATATCAAGATTTTGAAAGTAGCTTGACCTGCATGCGAAGGTGGTGTGATGAACTAAACATTGCAAAATTATCCATACCCCGGCTGGGATGTGGATTGGATAAACTGTATTACTACAAAGTACTTCAGATCATTGAGCAAACCTTTAAAGGTTCTGATAAAATCTAATGAAAAGTAACATTTAATGATTCATTTACTTTGAGTGTCTTGAGTGTTGTATGCTTACAAGTTTTCTTACAGATTTTTGCGAATTTTTGAAAGTTGTGTTTATGATTTTTGCTCACAGGATTTTTTGCATCTTTTTAACATTTTCTTCCGCTTATGTTTTTAATGGCTTAGTATCCTCGTATTTTACAAAATATTACAAAACTTTTGTGATAACGCATATGTATTTCTTCTTATACAAATACTTCTTATTTACATTTTTTGAATTTGCTATATTGTAGGTCTCATTTTTTACATTTTTAAATTTGTCATATTTTATATCAATTTTTTTTTGCTTGAAGCTTTTTTGTAGATTTTTTGAGTATTAGTTTCTGAAATTTTAAGTGTTAATTGATTTTTAAGACAAGTGGGTATCCAGAAGAAAGATGACCTAAAGAGATCTTGATAATAACTATAATTGAAGAAACTACTACCACAGTAGCAACCGAAGAGTCCAAAGTGTGGATCCCAACAGATAGAAAACCAGTACCAGTAATGAACCGTTATAGAGCAATGGGGGGCCAGGTCAGAATCCAACTATGGGAAAACTGGAAAGTGTTAATTTTCATAGGTATAATGGCTGCCACAGTTGTGGGGGGACTGATGATATGCGAGGCTGAGCAAGCCAGGGGGCAAAAGGAAAACAGAGAAAGAAAAATAAATAAATAAATAAAAAAAATATATATATATAAATGAAGCTCTGGTAAGATCCAAAAGGGATGTGGGACAATTGGGAACAAAACAAGATAAGTGCTTAAAGGAATTTGGGGGAATAACGTTCAACTATGTTAAGGGCTTGACCACATTATTCACCTTCAACCTATGAGATGTAATAGATTGCGGGGGACAAGATAATCAGTGAAGAGGTTATGACGTGTACTTGTGGGAGGAAAAGTCACTGTGGTAGAGGCCTAAGGGGGTTCATTTCAAAAGAATGCGGTAGGAAAATAGGCAAATACACGGGACTCCATTGGACACCAGACATGAGTTAAATAGAAAGTAATGAGAAGGAATGGTGGAGAAAGAAAGTACAATTCCAGAGAGATTCTGCACCCACAAAAAACGTTGCATGATAAAGATGTACAACCAGGAAAAACATCTATGGGTACAGTTAGGAGTAGAAGTAAGTGGAAAAGACCCATGGGGATTGATAAAATTAGTTTATTTTGGAAACGCCAAAACAACCAGAAAAGCCAGTTGTTGTACCAATAAGAGACCACACCAAAGAAATTGCAGGGAGTAAAGTGGTGATGGAAATGGATTATACTAAAATGACGCCTGAGGACAATATGGGATAAGCTACTGGATATTGGGATTCAAATTTATGGTTAGAATGGATTGCTGCCACAGCCAGAGAAATGCAAATGGAAAATTGTGTAGCTTACGCCAAAGCTAGGCCAACTATTAAAATTGCACCAGCTCCTCTATTCAAAACTGATAAAAGAGGCTATGATTGCATGATGTCTATTACTTGGAAAGCAAAACCGAAGGGAAGTGACACTTTATCTAAAATCTTCCCAGTAATTAACAATCAAACAAAGATGGAGGCCTTCTCAGCAGAATCAGGAAATTTTACAAGCTTTAATTTCAGTGCTTACAACCCAAGAGTTAGAGTGGGACATATTAATCTTTCATGGTGTAATGAAGCAGTGCAGAATGCAGTATATGCCCATGGGCTCGTGGTGGATTGTATTATAGCTGTGGGGACAGAAGATTATTTGTAGGAATAGGAGGAGGAATCACTGTGAGAACATGCGCGATGGTTAGACTAGCAGCGCCACTAGCATTAATAGGTATAAGGCATGAAGAACAAAAAGGTAGATCAGAAAAGAGCAGCAGGAACTTTTGACTTGACCCTGAATTCTCCCACTTACATAGATGCAATCGGAGTTCCCGGAGGAGTACCAGATGAATACAAGTTAGCAGATCAAATAAAAGCAGGTTTCGAGAACTCCAAATAAAAATGTTGACAGAATAAATTATGTTCATTATAATGTTATGAGATTAACTAATTTATATAGAGATGCCATAGGAACTTGCAGAACAGCTTGCGCCGACTTCCCTGATGGCTATCCAGAATAGGATAGCATTGGATATGCTCCTCGCAGAAAAAGGAGGAGTTTGTGCAATGATCAAAGGTTATTGTTGTACGTTCATTCCCAATAACACTGCCTCGGATGGATCTGTAACACGAGCATTAGAGGGACTAAAAGTCCTGTCCAAAACAATGGCGGAGCAATCTGGTGTCAACAACCCCTTAGATGACTGGCTGACAAACACATTTGGCAAATATAAAGGGATGATTACCTCAATTCTAATTTCTATTGCTATCTTTATAGCTATAATAGTGACCTGTGGATGTTGTTGTATCCCATGCATGGGATCGTTGTATAGCAGGGTGATTGTGGCTGCAGTGGAGAGAAAGGGATGATGGGCCACCCCCCTACACAATGCCCTTGCTGCTGTCCGGCGAGGTGGAGGAAGGGGAGGAGTGTGAAATGTGAATGCTATCCAAATTTATTTTGTCTTAATTTAAAAATTATTTCTTTACTGATGAATGAGAGCATAAACAGATGTGTTTTAGATTCATCAATTTCATTTTTAAACAAAACAACTATCCAAATTTCAGAAATAACATTTGTTGATATAATAATTTAATGACTGAAAGATTAAAATTTGGTCTAAAGCAATGATAATTGAGGAAGACTTGATTGTTACGGTCGGTGGTTAAAGTGTTATTTAAATTTTTTTGTTTGTTTTTCCTTTATACCTTTCTTGCTCAAATGTATGCTGTGTCTGTGAATGTGTGAGAGTCTTGGAGTCTTTTGCTCTTTCTCTCTCACACACACTTATCTTCTGGTGCGCGTTCTCGCATATTTTTGCTCTCTCACATACGCGCTCTTGAGAAGCACTTTATATCTTTCTTGTTCTTGGTTTTGTCACAAATGCCCTTTGTCGGCTCCCGATTAGGACATGTAAAAAAAAAAATAATAATAATTAAAAAAAAAAAGATAAAATAAAATAAAATAAAAAATGCCAACGAGAAGAAGAGTGTAGATAAAAATTTAGACTGGACCAGCCAGAGAAGATTTTTTCATCTGAGATCCTTAGTTGCATTTTTTGGACAGAGTAAATTACGCTCCGGTTAGTTAGAGTGATCCAGCTGACCGTGCCTAGCGCCGGACCTTCCATCGGGTCACTGTTTGTTGTTTTATTTTGTTATTTTAGTTTTTTATTTTTGGGGGCACCCCGGGGGGGAGACTCTGTCTCCCAATTGGTAACCCTCCGAAGACTAGGAAGGTTGTATTTAGTGTTGTGGATAGGTAGTTAGGTCCGGAGTGTTGTTTTCTTTATTCTTAATTATTATAAAACATTTTATTTACTAAATTACAACGTTTAAATTAGACAACTGTAAAGATGATATGTTTAATGTGGCTTAACATTATATTATCTCAGTTTCTGGGATGTTACTCAAGAGAGATCTTAAAGCGTGTTTACTGGCTGGTCTTCAAAATAAAATAATGTTGCTGTAGATTCCAACACTGTTGGCATAACTACTGCCCCAGTTGATCCTGTCTCATTGATTGATGAGAAAACTGAATGTAAGGAAGTAAAATATTTCGATCTAGAATGCATGAATGTTTGTTTTGTTTGTATGAAAGGAACTTATTCCATAGTCAGAGAGACTGTGATGCCTGTGTGCAAGGAGGACCTGGAATGGAGAAGAGTAAATGTGTGATTCAAAGAGAAAAGATATTGATTAATGTATGAATGGTCATTAATGATGAATGAATGTTTGAAAAAAACGAAAGCTTACTTTATCATAGTTACTTATGTCTGTTGTTTGCTGGCTCTTTCAGAACAAGCATTCCTAATATTCCTTCTGTTCCCACTATTGAGATTTTAAAAAGAGCCTTTGACCTGAGAGGATGCTCCAATGATCAATCCTTACGACATCCACCATCCAACTGTTCATCTTAAACAGCATTCATCCTTACGGTGTTAGTTTCCATTGTTTTATCAGTCTTTTATTGCTTTATACTAGTGTATTGATTTTATTTTGCATTTTATTTTGAAAAAAAAAAAAGTTTTTTTATTAGTATTTTTGATTTCTGACGATATATAATATGAAGTTGTTTAATATCTGATATTTTTCTAATGGTTTGTTCTCTAATTCTGAGGTTGGCCTTGCTGAGATGAATCCTATCACTGTGCTGCGCTGAACCGGGAGGCGGGGGCCTCTCGTGGGACATGCAATTGCGCCCATCCCTGGGTAACACTACGGCTTCACCACATCCTATGAGCCAACACCATTGAGCCTGATGAGTGTTCCAAGCAGTCATCGTGCTGACACTCCATTGTCAACTGGCTCACCCTTCAAACCAACAGTTTCTAAGGTACAGACTGGAGACTAAAGGGCTCTGATTGTAGAGTCATTCTGCGAACTGGTGCCCAAGGGGGCCTCCGGAAGGAATTTTCTCTCTGTGGTACTCCCACTGTTATCAATGATTAATGGGCAGATGTGGTTTCGCCCATATCTCACAAAGAACTTTGCTTTCACTCCCATTACACTACACAAAAGGGGAGTTTTTGCTCGGATGGAAGATGGATTCTTGGTCTTGCGAAAGAGGATGTCGGATGGAAGATGGACCTGTGCCTTATCATTATCGTGGTGTTGGTTAATAAGCTGTGTGTTATTCTTGGATGTGTGGTGTTGTATTGTCGTTGGGGGGGTTCCTGTGTTTTGGTTTTGTGCAGTATGGCATATTTTTGGGATTCATGTCAGTCAAATTGCCGTATATATCTAAAAAAAAAAAAAAAAAGTTTTTGGTTGAAAATTATTATAATTATGGATTTCTTTGTTTGAGGGAAACCTTACTCAGATGGATACTGGCCGTGATGCTGTGCTTGGTTCGCATGCGGGGATCTTCTGTGGATGTGCGGCTACACTTGTCCTTGGACATTCTCCATGGCCTCACCACACCCCGGACTGAAGTGGGTCTGCAGAAATACCAGACCGTCTGACGGCACTGAATATACAAATGCCGTCTCTAACGACTACAATGAACTATAACATCGAAGGGTTTGAGGGGCCCTTGTGCATGAAAAGAGACGAACAGAGACACTGCTGTCTGGAAAAATACATTGAGTACTTTCAAATCTTTTATTGGGGTGTTGGTAGATGGACTGTGGGTTGTTCTTGGGTGGGTGTGGTTGTGTTGTCCTCGGGGGGTGCTCCGTGTTTGGGCTCGGTCATAGTAGATCGTGCTGGGATCCATGTTAGTATGGGGAGAAAGAGAAAAAAAAAATATTTGTAAACTGTGTTTTGAATGCTATCGAACATGATTTGTTTTAAGCTTAATACCGAATCGCATACTTTATATACTTTTAAAGATGATTTCTTTTATGGAACTTGATGTTTTATCAATGTGATGTGTTATAACTAGTTTGTTGTTCGGTATAACTGTCTCAATGGACCATGTGGTTACTGTTAGAAATGTTATGAGGTGTGACCTCTTTCAGAGGTCAAGAGAGGGATTTGTGGGAAATTTAATTAACTTCCTATGCTTGTAAAGTTAGATCTCACTATAATGAGAATGAATGGTTTTATTATACATGGCCTCGGAAAAGGGAAAGAGGACTGCTTTGACTCCCCTTTTCTTCCCAGACAGGAAGAGATAAGGATACTCTTCCAGAATATTACTGTTTTGTTTCAAAGGAAACGCATCAGGGGAGGGGCCGAGAGTGAAACTTAACTATGAGACTAAAAGCTGATGACGAACAGACATGAGGCAGAAATCATCCTGGGAACAGACTGGGAAGATTTCTCCGGTGCACCGCTTTGTTCTCCTTTTGTAATAATACTTATTAAATCTACCTTTTTATTAACACACGTTCTCCTAAAATCATTTTGAACACGCATTGGACCCTCAAAAGTCCAACAAAATGGTGACCCCGACGAGTTGATGATTAAAGGAGACTTTTGGATGGGATGAGATTCCTGAATTCAACACAAAGGCCGGCCGCCCTTAAAAGAGGTAAGCAGAAACCTTTTTAATAAAATTCTGCAATTGATTACACTAAATCAAGTGTTGAATTGAGGACATCTCTGGGAAAAATTATATTTTTATCGTCCGAACATCGATTTTAAAATAATATTTTTTGAGGAGAAAGCTTTTTGACATTTTTTCGTTTTAAGAGGAATTATTAAAGTTGAATAGGTGAAGAGAAAATAGGATACAAGGTGTGAAATGAGAAAATTAGACAAATCCTTTCTTGAGACTCTCAATTATTGACGAATTATTGATGAAGACTTAAGAACTGTGCAAAGCCCTTGATTTGCAGGGTAGTGTGAGAACCACTATAAATAAAGGTGAATTGGATACAAGAGTGAGGACAACTCCCTATAATAAACTGAATTGGACTGGTGAAAATAAAAGATAAAAATCGGACACCTGCAGCGACCTCTTTTTCGACGGATGAGATGTGTATCTGACAGGTTAATAAAAAACACCCTTTAATTTTAAAGGGCCTAGTCCGAGAGGTAGCGGGAATACCCGCTATAAAAAAGGGGAATTTGGCTCTAAATCAAACAGTAGGAAGAATAGGGAAAGCCTTACATTAAATAGGGAAAGAATAGGACTTGTTGTAAATCTACGGAATTATAAACCTACTGTAAAGAGAAGAAGTTGATGAGAAATGGATTGTGATTTTGATA
The DNA here is from genome assembly GCA_007224835.1 of Danionella cerebrum. NCBI lineage: Eukaryota > Metazoa > Chordata > Actinopteri > Cypriniformes > Danionidae > Danionella > Danionella cerebrum. The sequence goes on along the minus strand of SRMA01027115.1, from coordinate 13,937 downwards.
AGGGTTGTGAAGAGACCCTTGGGCAGCAATGGCAGAAAATGTTGCAGATTGTGAAGGCTCAGCTGGAGCCAAAGGAAATTAAAACGCGCATGCGAGAATTGGAAATCTGTAAAAATGAAAGGATTGAATTCTTCTAGCTCTGGTCAATGCATTGAAATTTTCAGAGGGTAAAGCTGTAAACATCTATTCTGAATCTGCATATGCAGTCTCTGCAGCACATGTGGAGCTGCCTGTGTGGATCAGAGGTGGTTTTATGACGTCATCTGGCAGACCAATAACTCATGAGAAAGAAGTAAGAGAGCTCTCTGAAGCCGTTATGCTTCCAAGCAAAGTGGCTATCATCAAGTGCACTGGTCATTCCCAGGGAACTGACATAATCTCAAGAGGAAAGGAGGCAGCAGACATGGCTGCTAAGCGTGCTTCAGGCTACCTCACTGGTCAGTTTGTAGCCATGCCAGAGCCAGATGTGACTTCCCTCCTTCCTGATTTTTCTCGAGAATACCTCTCTGAGCAGCAGAATACTGTTACTCCTGAGAAGGAATCTGTGTGGAGAAACAGAGGCCCAGTACAACATACTGATGGCCTTTGGACCTCCCCTGATGGTAGAGTCCTACCCCCAGCATCCCTTGATTCCAGTAGTTTTAAAAGAGGCCCACACTCCAGCTCACTACAATGATAAAAACATAAAAATCGTTTGGCTAAAAGAAGAAGAGTGCAATAGATAAAAATAGAATCAGTTAAGATAACACCTTCTTTAAAACAATGTAAAGCAGAAAAATAAAAGGAAATCTATGGGGTTAAATAAAGAATAATGAGAGAATCATTTTATGGTAAAAATAAATAAATATAATAAGTAGATTAAGAATTAAAAAATAATAAGTAGATTAACGAACTAAAGATCTGAAGTTAAAGTAATTCTGTCTCTAAATGACCACTAGTATAACACAACTAATGAGATGCTGGTGTGAAAAATCTGTTGCAATCATACGAAAAATGGATAGCAGATGAGTTCTACAATGAGGCTACAGAAAAGAAAAGAAATCTAATAAGGAAACTAAAGCATTTATTTTGCTCTTTAAAAAAAAAATTACTATTGGAGGAGATTTATTGAACTGATCTGAGACTAACTGATGACTGTAAAATAGAAACCTATGAACTTAATGAAAATTTATAGACCTGACTGAGATTTTTATGAAGCTAAGGGAAGATCTTTAGAAATTTAGGTGATAAAATGGAACATGAATTTTAGTGCAGAAGAATATTTGCTTAAGAATCTATTCTTCTTAGATTTAGGAACTACTCCAACTTGACCTTTAGTCTTCTTTTTTATTTTTGGATTAATTTTTTTATGTTTTATTTTGAGAGCTCATCAATAATCTTTTTATATTTCCTTTTGTAATTGATCATGGCGAATGTGATTTAATTTCTTTTAAGAAACATTGCCATCGGGAACAAATTTTTAAAGAAAGTATTTAGGCCAATTTGAGTTGGATACAATTTTTGGAAAAGAAAACAAATTTACATGTGAATAGTTGTGACTTGAGAATTTTTGCCTCTCATTTTCTTTTATATGTGATGTTTCACATGGCATCGATCCCCTTGTTTGTCGTATGTCGGTCTGTTTGTCCTGTATGTGCGTGCTCGAGCCTGTGTGCGTGTATGTGACTGTGCAAGAGGAATGAATGTAATCAAGAAACTTAAGAAAACATGTTTTGTACGGATGCTTTTGACTTATTCCTTGACAGGTCATGATCGTGTTCTGGAGGGATTATAAACATTTTTCTTATTTTTCAACAGGATTTTATGAATGAGTACATGGAGTATTTCTACTGATCTAATGAACATAATCACTGACATGATGGCCAGAAGCTTTTCCTGTAGGCAAAGAAGACAGTACTGCAGTAATTAAATGTTTGATCAATCATTACATTCCTCACCACAGGTTTCCCAGACGAATCAGATCTGACAATGGTTCACACTTTAAAAATGAACATTTGGCTCAAGTTGAAAAGGCCTTGGGCCTGGCTCATCATTTTGATGTCGTCTACCACCCAAAATAACGAGGGAAAGTTGAGAGATTGAATTTGCATTAAAAAACAAATTGGCAAAAATCTGTGCACAGACAAAATTAACTTCGGTAGCTGTCCTCCCATTAGCCTTAATGTCAATAAGAAGTTCTGTGAGCCGCATGACAGGATACACGTCTTTTGAACTGTTAACTGGACAGCAGTTCCTTGGCCCACAAGATCCTTTGCAGCTGGAGCCGGTCCAGCCCCTGTCACACAGGGTGTATTATGAAAAGCTTGCACCATTAGTAGCTTTGTTTCAGGATATGTCCTCCACGGCTACTCCCACAACGGATCAGCCTACGTCTCCAGCCAATCACACCTGAGACTGGGTACAGTCAAGAGTTTACAAGCGCAAATGGAAGGAACCTCGCTGGTCAGCTGTACTGAAGGTAACTGCACGCACCTCGCACTGTATTTGTATTACAGGGAAGGGTGATACCTGGTATCACCTGAGCCAGTGCTGTCCAGCTGACCCTCCATCAAGATTCCTGGAGGACACTAGAGTGGACCTTGCTTCGAAGGTCCAAGAGAGGGACAGTACACCGAGTTTGAAAGAAGGTGATACACAAACACATACACATATAACCGAAGGAGAAGAAGACCCCAATAAAAGTTTTCACCCACCAGTACAAGCATTGCAAATTGTCTTTAAGACTGGAGATCTGTTTTCGGCTCCTCCAGGAGAGCCGGTAGCACACTGCGTAAGCACAGACTGTGCTTTTGCGGCAGGCATAGCCAAAACATTCAGAGAACATTACGGAGTTGAAAAAGTTAGAGCACAAGGTAAAGTAAATGGAGAGTGTGCTCTAACACATGAAGCAGACAGGGTTGTCTTTCACTTAGTCACAAAAAACACTTGGCAGAGATCTCCCTACATATCAAGATTTTGAAAGTAGCTTGACCTGCATGCGAAGGTGGTGTGATGAACTAAACATTGCAAAATTACCCATACCCTGGCTGGGATGTGGATTGGACAAACTGGATTACTACAAAGTACTTCAGATCATTGAGCAAACCTTTAAAGGTTCTGATAAAATCTAATGAAAAGTAACATTTAATGATTCATTTACTTTGAGTGTTGTATGCTTACAAGTTTTCTTACAGATTTTTGCGAATTTTTGAAAGTTGTGTTTATGATTTTTGCTCACAGGATTTTTTGCATCTTTTTAACATTTTCTTCTGCTTATGTTTTTAATGGCTTAGTATCCTCTTATTTTACAAAATATTACAAAACTTTTGTGATAACGCATATGTATTTCTTCTTATACAAATACTTCTTATTTACATTTTTTGAAATTGCTATATTGTATGTCTCATTTTTTACATTTTTAAATTTGTCATATTTTATATCAAATTTTTTTGCTTGAAGCTTTTCGTAGATTTTTTGAGTATTAGTTTCTGAATTTTTAAGTGTTAATTGATTTTTAAGACAAGTGGGTATCAAGAAGAAAGATGACCTAAAGAGATCTTGATAATAACTATAATTGAAGAAACTACTACCACAGTAGCAACCGAAGAGTCCAAAGTGTGGATCCCAACAGATAGAAAACCAGTACCAGTAATGAACCGTTATAGAGCAATGGGGGGCCAGGTCAGAATCCAACTATGGGAAAACTGGAAAGTGTTAATTTTCATAGGTATAGTGGCTGCCACAGTTGTGGGGGGACTGATGATATGCAAAGCTGAGCAAGCCAGGGGGCAAAAGGAAAACAGAGAAAGAAAAAAATAAATAAATTTAAAAAAATATATATAAATGAAGCTCTGGTAAGATCCAAAAGGGATGTGGGACAATTGGGAACAAAACAAGATAAGTGCTTAAAGGAATTTGGGGGAATAACGTTCAACTATGGTAAGGGCTCGACCACATTATTCACCTTCGACCTATGAGATGTAATAGATTGCGGGGGACAAGATAATCAGTGGAGAGGTTATGACGTGTACTTGTGGGAGGAAAAGTCACTGTGGTAGAGGCCTGAGGGGGTTCATTTCAAAAGAATGCGGTAAGAAAGTAGGCAAATATACGGGACTCCATTGGACACCAGACATGAGTTATATAGAAAGTAATGAGAAGGAATGGTGGAAAAAGAAAGTACAATTCCAGAGAGATTCTGCACCCACAAAAAACCCTTTAATGTTCTCGTTGCATGATAAAGATGTACAACCAGGAAAAACATCTATGGGTACAGTTAGGAGTAGAAGTAAGTGGAAAAGACCCATGGGGATTGATAAAATGAGTTTATTTTGGAAGCACCAAAACAACCAGAAAAGCCAGTTGTTGTACCAATAAGAGACCACACCAAAGAAATTGCAGGGAGTAAGGTGGTGAAGAAAATGGATTATACTAAAATGACGCCTGAGGACATTATGGGATAAGCTACTGGATATTGGGATTCAAATTTATGGTTAGAATGGATTGCTGCCACAGCCAGAGAAATGCAAATGGAAAATTGTGTAGCTTGCGCCAAAGCTAGACCAACTATTAAAATTGCACCAGCTCCTCTAATCAAAACTGATAAAAGAGGCTATGATTGCATGATGTCTATTACTTGGAAAGCAAAACCGAAGGGATGTGACACTTTATCCAAAATCTTCCCAGTAATTAACAATTAAACAAAGATGGAGGCCTTCTCAGCAGAATCAGGAAATTTTACATGCTTTAATTTCAGTGCTTACAACCCAAGAGTTAGAGTGGGACATATTAATCTTTCATGGTGTAAAGAAGCAGTGCAGAATGCGGAAGACAGTATATGCCCATGGGCTCGTGGTGGATTGTATTATAGCTGTGGGGACAGAAGATTATTTGTAAGAATAGAAGGAGGATTCACTGTGAGAACATGCGCGATGGTTAGACTAGCAGTGCCACTAGCATTAATAGGTATAAGGCATGAAGAACAAAAAGGTAGATCAGAAAAGAGCAGCAGGAACTTTTGACTTGACCCTGAATTCTCCCACTTACATAGATGCAATCGGAGTTCCCGGAGGAGTACCAGATGAATACAAGTTAGCAGATCAAATAAAAGCAGCAGCAATGTTGACTGGATAAATTATGTTCATTATAATGTTATGAGATTAACTAATTTATATAGAGATGCCATAGGGACTTGCAGAACAGCTTGCGCCGACTTCCCTGATGGCTATCCAGAATAGGATGGCATTGGATATGATCCTCGCAGAAAAAGGAGGAGTTTGTGCAATGATCAAAGGTTATTGTTGTACGTTCATTCCCAATAACACTGCCCCAGATGGATCTGTAACACGAGCATTAGAGGGACTAAAAGTCCTGTCCAAAACAATGGCAGAGCAATCTGGTGTCAACAACCCCTTAGATGACTGGCTGACAAACACATTTGGCAAATATAAAGTGATGATTACCTCAATTCTAATTTCTATTGCTATCTTTATAGCTATAATAGTGACCTGTGGATGTTGTTGTATCCCATGCATGGGATCATTGTATAGCAGGGTGATTGTGGCTGCAGTGGAGAGAAAGGGATGATGGGCCACCCCCCCTACGCAATGCCCTTGCTGCTGTCCGGCGAGGTGGAGGAAGGGGAGGAGTGTGAAATGTGAATGCTATCCAAATTTATTTTGTCTTAATTTAAAAAATTATTTCTTTAACGATGAATGAGAGCATAAACAGATGTGTTTTAGATTCATAATTTCATTTTTAAACAAACAACTATCCAAATTTCAGAAATAACATTTGTTGATAGATATAATAATTTAATGACTGAAAGATTAAAATTTGGTCCAAAGCAATGATAATTGAGGAAGACTTGATTGTTACGGTCGGTGGTTAAAGTGTTATGTTTGTTTTTCCTTTATACCTTTCTTGCTATAATGTGTGCTGTGTCTCTGAATGTGTGAGTGTCTTGGAGTCTTTTGCTCTTTCTCTCTCACACACACTTATCTTCTGGTGCGCGTTCTCGCATATTTTTGCTCATTGCGTACGCGCTCTTGAGAAGCACTTTCTCTCTTTCTTGCTCTTGGTTTTGTCACAAATCCCCTTTTTCGGCTGAGATCCAGCCAGAGAAGCAGTTTTTTCATCTGAGATCTTTAGTTGCATTTTTTGGACAGAGTAAATTACGCTCCGGTTAGTTAGAGTGATCCAGCTGACCGTGCCTAGCGCCGGACCTTCCATCGGGTCACTGTTTGTTGTTTTAGTTTGTTATTTTAGTTTGTTATTTTTGGAGGAGACTCTGTCTCTTAACTGGTAACCCTCCGAAGACTAGGAAGGTTGTATTTAGTGTTGTGGATAGGAAGTTAGGTCCGGAGTGTTGTTTTCTTTATTCTTAATTATTATAAAACATTTTATTTACTAAATGACAACGTTTAAATTAGACAACTGTAAAGATGACATGTTTAATGTGGCTTAGCATTATGATATCTCAGTTTCTGGGATGTTACTCAAGAGAGATCTTAAAGCGTGTTTACTGGCTGGTCTTCAAAATAAAATAATGTTGCTATAGAGTCCAACGCTGTTAACATAACTCCTGCCTCAGTTCATTCTGGCGTTAATCCTGTCTCATTGATTGATGAGAAAACTGAATGCAAGGACATAAAATATTTCGATCTAGGATGCATGAATGTTTGTTTTGTTTGTATGAAAGGAACTTATTCCATAGTCAGAGAGACTGTGATGCCTGTGTGCAAGGTGGACCTGGAATGGAGAAGAGTAAATGTGTGATTCAAAGAGAAAAGCACGAATGCATTATATTGATTAATGTATGAATGGTCATTAATGATGAATGAATGTTTGAAAAAAAACGAAAGCTTACTTTATCATAGTTACTTATGTCTGTTGTTTGCTGGCTCTTTCAGAACAAGCATTCCTAATATTCCTTCTGTTCCCACTATTGAGATTTTAAAGAGAGCCTTTGACCTGAGAGGATACTCCAATGATCAATCCTTACGACATCCACCATCCAACTGTTCATCTTAAACAGCATTCATCCTTACGGTGTTAGTTTCCATTGTTTTATCAGTCTTTTATTGCTTTATACTAGTGTATTGATTTTATTTTGCATTTTATTTAAAAAAAAAAGGGTTTTTATTAGTATTTTTGATTTCTGACTATATATAATATGAAGTTGTTTAATATCTGATATTTTTCTAATGGTTTGTTCTCTTACTCTGAGGTTGGCCTTGCTGAGATGAATCCTTTCACTGGGCTGTGCTGAACCGGGGTGCGGGGGCCTCTCGTGGGACATGCAATTGCGCCCATCCCTGGGTAACACTACGGCTTCACCACATCCTATGAACCAACACCATTGAGCCTGATGAGTGTTCCAAGCAGTCATCGTGCTGACACTCCATTGTCAACTGGCTCACCCTTGAAACCAACAGTTTCTAAGGTACAGACTGGACACTAAAGGGCTCTGATTTTAGAGTCATTCGGCGAACTGGTGCCCAAGGGGCCTCCGGAAGGAATTTTCTCTCTGTGGTACTCCCACTGATATCAATGATTAATGGGCAGATGTGGTTTCGCCCATATCTCACAAAGAACTTTGCTTTCACTCCCATTCCACTACACAAAAGGGGAGTTTTTGGTCGGATGGAAGATGGATTCTTGGTCTTGCGCTAGAGGATGTCGGATGGAAGATGGACCTGTGCCTTATCATTATCGTGGTGTTGGTTAATAAGCTGTGTGTTATTCTTGGATGTGTGGGATTGTATTGTCGTTGGGGGGGTTCCTGTGTTTTGGTTTTGTGCAGTATAGCATATTTTTGGGATTCATGTCAGTCAAATTGCCGTATATATCTTTTAAAAAAAAAGTTTTTGGTTGAAAATGATTATAATTATGGATTTCTTTGTTTGAGGGAAACCTTACTCGGATGGATACTGGCCGTGATGCTGTGCTTGGTTCGCATGCGGGGATCTTCTGTGGATGTGCGGCTACACTTGTCCTTGGACATTCTCCATGGCCTCACCACACCCCGGACTGAAGAGGGTCTGCAGAAATACCAGACCGTCTGAAGGCACTGAATATACAAATGCCGTCTCTAACAACTACAATGAACTATAACATCGAAGGGTTTGAGGGGCCCTTGTGCATGAATAGAGACGAACAGAGACACTGATGTCTGGAAAAATACACTGAGTACTTTCAAATCTTTTATTGGGGTGTTGGTAGATGGACTGTGGGTTGTTCTTGGGTGGGTGTGGTTGTATTGTCCTCGGGGGGTGCTCCGTGTTTGGGCTCGGCATAGTAGATCGTGCTGGGATCCATGTTAGTAAGGGGAGGAAGAGAAAAATAAGATTTTTCAAAAAATATTTGTAAACTGTGTTTTGAATGCTATCGAACACGATTTGTTTTAAGCTTAATAACGAATCGCATACTTTATATACTTTTAAAGATGATTTCTTTTATGGAACTTGATCAATATACTCTTAAATCAATGTGATGTGTTATAACTAGTTAGTTGTTCGGTGTAACTGTCTCGATGGACCATGTGGTGACTGTTAGAAATGTTATGAGGTGTGACCTCTTTCAGAGGTCAAGAGAGGGATTGGTGTGGGAAATTTAATTAACTTCCTATGCTTGTAAAGTTAGATCTCACTATAATGAGAATGAATGGTTTTATTATACATGGCCTCGGAAAAGGGAAAGAGGACTGCTTTGACTCCCCTTTTCTTCCCAGGCAGGAAGAGATAAGGATACTCTTCCAGAATATTAGTGTTTTGTTTCAAAGGAAACGCATCAGGGGAGGGGCCGAGAGTGAAACTGAACTATGAGACTAAAAGCTGATGACGAACAGACAGGAGGCAGAAATCATCCTGGGAACAGACTGGGAAGATTTCTCCGGTGCACCGCTTTGTTCTCCTCTTGTAATAATACTTATTAAATCTACCTTTTTATTAACACACGTTCTCCTAAAATCATTTTGAACACGCATTGGACCCTCAAAAGTCCAACAAAATGGTGACCCCGACGATTTGATGATTAAAGGAGACTTTTGGATGGGATGAGATTCCTGAATTCAACACAAAGGCCGGCCGCCCTTAAAAAGAGGTAAGCAGAAACCTTTTTAATAAAATTCTGCAATTGATTACTCTAAATCAAGTGTTGAATTGAGGACATCTCTGGGAAAAATTATATTTTTATCGTCCGAACATCGATTTTAAAATAATATTTTTTGAGGAGAAAGCTTTTTGACATTTGTTCGTTTTAAGAGGAATTAGTAAAGTTGAATAGGTGAAGAGAAAAGAGGATACAAGGTGTGAAATGAGAAAATTAGACAAATCCTTTCTTGAGACTCTCAATTATTGACGAATTATTGATGAAGACTTAAGAACTGTGCAAAGCCCTTGATTTGCAGGGTAGTGTGAGAACCACTATAAATAAAGGTGAATTGGATACAAGAGTGAGGACAACTCACTATAATAAACTGAAGTGGACTGGTGAAAATAAAAGATAAAAATCGGACACCTGCAGCGACCTCTTTTTCGACGGATGAGATGTGTATCTGACAGGTTAATAAAAACCACCCTTTAATTTTAAAGGGCCTAGTCCGAGAGGTAGCGGGAATACCCGCTATAAAAAAGGGGAATTTGGCTCTAAATCAAACAGTAGGAAGAATAGGGAAAGCCTTACATTAAATAGGGAAAGAATAGGACTTGTTGTGAATCTACGAAATTATAAACCTACTGTAAAGAGAAGAAGTTGATGAGAAATGGATTGTGATTTTGATAAGGATTGTGAAGAGACCCTTGGGCAGCAATGGCAGAAAATGTTGCAGATTGTGAAGGCTCAGATGGAGCCAAAGGAAATTGAAATGTGCATGCGAGAATTGGAAATCTGTAAAAATGAAATGATTGAATTCTTCTAGCTCTGGTCAATGCATTGAAATTTTCCGAGGGTAAAGCTGTAAACATCTATTCTGAATCTGCATGTGCAGTCTCTGCAGCACATGTGGAGCTGCCTGTGTGGATCAGGGGTGGTTTTATGACGTCATCTGGCAGACCAATAACTCATGAGAAAGAAGTAAGAGAGCTCTCTGAAGCCATTATGCTTCCAAGCAAAGTGGCTATCATCAAGTGCACTGGTCATTCCTAGGGAACTGACATAATCTCAAGAGGAAAGGAGGCAGCAGACATGGCTGCTAAGCGTGCTTCAGACTACCTCACTGGTTAGTATGTAGCCATGCCAGAGCCAGATGTGACTTCCCTCCTTCCTGATTTTTCTCGAGAATACCTCTCTGAGCAGCAGAATACTGTTACTCCTGAGGAGGAATCTGTGTGGAGAAACAAGAGGCGCAGTACAATATACTGATGGCCTTTGGACCTCCCCTGATGGTAGAATCCTACCCCCAGCATCCCTTGATTCCAGTAGTTTTAAATGAGGCCCACAGTCCAGTTCACTACAATGATTAAAAAAAAAAAAACATAAAAATCGTTTGGCTAAAAAAAGAAGAGTGCAATAGATAAAAATAGAAACAGTTAAGATAACACCTTCTTTAAAACAATGTAATGCAGAAAAAATAAAAGGAAATCTATGGGGTTAAATAAAGAGTAATGAGAATCATTTTATGGTAAAAATAAATAAATATAATAAGTAGATTAAGAATTAAAAAATAATAAGTATATTAACAAACTAAAGATCTGAAGTTAAAGTAATTCTGTCTCTAAATGACCACTAGTAGAACACAACTAATGAGACGCTGGTGTGAAAAATCTGTTACAATAATACCAAAAATGGATAGCAGATGAGTTCTACAATGAGACTACAGAAAAGAAAAGAAATCTAATAAGGAAACTAAAGCATTTATTTTGCTCTTTAACAAAAATTATTATTGGAGGAGATTTATAGAACTGATCTGAGACTAACTGATAACTGTAAAATAGAAACTTATGAACTTAATGAAAATTCATAGATCTGACTGAGATTTTTATGAAGCTAAGGGAAGATCTTTAGAAATTTAGGTGACAAAATGGAACATAAATTTTAGTGCAGAAGAATATTTGCTTAAGAATCTATTCTTCTTAGATTTAGGAACTACTCCAACTTGACCTTTAGTCTTCATTTTTATTTTTGGATTAATTTCTTTATTTATGTTTTATTTTGAGAGCTCATCAATAATTTTTTATATTTCCTTTTTGTAACCGATCATGGCGAATGAAACATAGCCAATGTGAACAAATTTTTACAGAAAATATTTAGGCCAATTTGAGTTGGATACAATTTTTGTAAAAGAAAACAAATTTACATGTGGACAGTTGTGACTTGAAAATTTTTTTCCTCTCAATTTCTTTTATATGTGATGTTTCACATGGCATCGATCCCCTTGTTTGTCTTATGTCGGTCTGTTTGTCCTGTATGTGCGTGCTCGAGCCTGTGTGCGTGTATGTGACTGTGTAAGAGGAATGAATGTAATCAAGAAACTTAAGAAAACATGTTTTGTACGGATGCTTTTGACTTATTCCTTGACAGGTCATGATCGTGTTCTGGAGGGATTATAAACATTTTTCTTATTTTTCAACAGGATTTTATGAATGAGTACATGGAGTATTTCTACTGATCTAATGAACATAATCACTGACATTAAGTCCAGAAGCTTCTCCTGTAGGCAAAGAAGACAGTACTGCAGTAATTAAATGTTTGATCAATCATTACATTCCTCACCACAGGTTTCCCAGACGAATCTGATCTGACAATGGCTCAAACTTTAAAAATGAACATTTGGCTCAAGTTGAAAAGGCCTTGGGCCTGACTCATCATTTTGATGCAGTCTACCACCCAAAATCACGAGGGAATGTTGAGAGATTGAATTTGCATTAAAAAACAAATTGGCAAAAATCTGTGCACAGACAAAAAGTAGCTGCCCTCCCATTAGCCTTAATGTCAATAAGAAGTTCTGTGAGCCACATGACAGGATACACATGCCTTTTGAACTATTAACTGGACGACAGGTCCTTGGCCCACAAGATCCTTTGCAGCTGGAGCCGGTCCAGCCCCTGTCACACAGGGTGTATTATGAAAAGCTTGCACCATTAGTAGCTTTGTTTCAGGATATGTCCTCCACGGCTACTCCCACAACGGATCAGCCTATGTCTCCAGCCAATCACGCCTGGGACTGGGTACGGTCGAGAGTTTACAAGCGCAAATGGAAGGAACCTCGCTGGTCAGCTTTACTGAAGTGCTGTCCAGCTGACCCTCCATCAAGATCCCTGGAGGACACTAGAGTGGTCCTTGCTTCGAAGGTCCAAGAGAGGGACAGTACACCGAGTTTGAAAGAAGGTGATACACAAACACATACACATATAACCGAAGGAGAAGAAGACCCCAATAAAAATTTTCACCCACCAGTACAAGCATTGCAAATTGTCCTTAAGACAGGAGATCTGTTTTCGGCTCCTCCAGGAGAGCCGGTAGCACACTGCGTAAGCGCAGACTGTGCCTTTAGGGCAGACATAGCCAAGAAATTCAGAGAACATTACGGAGTTGAAAAAGTAAGAGCACAAGGAAAAGTAAATGGAGAGTGAAACAGACAGGATTGTCTTTCACTTAGTCACAAAAACACTTGGCAGAGATCTCCCTATATATCAAGATTTTGAAAGTAGCTTGACCTGCATGCGAAGGTGGTGTGATGAACTAAACATTGCAAAAGTATCCATACCCCGGCTGGGATGTGGATTGGACAAACTGGATTACTACAAAGTACTTCAGATCATTGAGCAAACCTTTACAGGTTCTGATAAAATCATTTCCATATACACTTTAGAGTAAACTTTAATGATTCATTTACTTTTAGTGTCTTGAGTGTTGTATGCTTACAAGTTTTCTTACAGGTTTTTGTGAATTTTTGAAAGTTGTGTTTATGATTTTTGCTCACAGGATTTTTATGCATCTTTTTTAACATTTTCCTCCGCTTATGTTTTTAATGGCTTAGTATCCTCGTATTTTACAAATATTTATAAAACTTTTGTGATAACGCATATGTATTTCTTCTTATACTAATACTTCTTATTTACATATTTTTTTTTAATTTGCCATATTGTATGTCTCAGTTTTTACATTTTTAAATTTGTCATATTTTATATCAAATTTTTTTTTGCTTGGAGCTTTTCGTAGATTTTTTGAGTATTAGTTTCTGAATTTTTAAGTGTTAATTGATTTTTAAGACAAGTGGGTATCCAGAAGAAAGATGACCTAAAGAGATCTTGATAATAACTATAATTGAAGAAACTACTACCGCAGTAGCAACCGAAGAGACCGAAGTGTGGATCCCAACAGATAGAAAACCAGTACAAGTAATGAACCGTTATAGAGCAATGGGGGGCCAGGTCAGAATCCAACTATGGGGAAACTGGAAAGTGTTAATTTTCATAGGTATAGTGGCTGCCGCAGTTGTGGGGGGACTGATGATATGCGAGGCTGAACAAGCCAGGGGGCAAAAGGAAAACAGAGGAAAAAAATAATAATAAAAAATGAAACTCTGGTAAGATCCAAAAGGGATGTGGGACAATTGGGAACAAAACAAGATAAGTGCTTAAAAGAATTTGAGGGAATAACGTTCAACTATGTTAAGGGCTCGACCACATTATTCACCTTCGACCTATGAGATGTAATAGATTGCGGGGGACAAGATAATCAGTGGAGAGGTTATGACGTGTACTTGTGTAAAAAAAAAAAAAAGAGTCACTGTGGTAGAGGCCTGAGGGGGTTCATTTCAAAAGAATGAGGTAAGACAGTAGGCAAATTTACGGGACTCCATTGGACACCAGACATGAGTTATATAGAAAGTAATGAGAAGGAATGGTGGAGAAAGAAAGTACAATTCCAGAGAGATTCTGCACCCACAAAAAACGTTGCATGATAAAGATGTACAACCAGGAAAACATCTATGGGTACAGTTAGGAGTAGAAGTA
>SRMA01027114.1:280452-491437 GCA_007224835.1 Danionella cerebrum | reverse complement strand
AGAGCCGATTCCGATCAGTTAAAAAATGCCTCGATCGGCCCCGATACCGATCTTTACGATCGGCTCGGGACATCCCTAATCATAATAGTTTACCTGATGGAAAAAGGATGATTCTAGAATGTTTAAAACCAACATTAACAAATTGTATACATCAGTAACAAAGTGAAATATATATATATATTTCGGCCATCTTTGTACCCAACTCCACAACACTGGGTCTGGAGTTCTCAGTCGAACCAAACCAACAATGAAGAGTAGGATTTGAAACACATTTCCTCCCACACCGTTCAAGCTACACCCACCAAACTTTGCTAAGACACCCAAAAATGGCCTGATTTGGGTTATCTTTTCTGATTGGTACCATTAAGGAATTCTGGGAAATGGGGGTTTACGTTAAACACCGCAACAACTTACAAGAGCTCTCTTGACAAACTCCTCCTGGCAGGCTTTGCCATTCTCCTTCTTACCACCCCAGGCTTTGAGAGCAGAGGCCTGCAGGGCACGACCGTAAGAGAAGGTAAGAGCCCAGGGTCTGTGAAGGGGGCACTGATTCATTGCGTTCAGGTTCAGTGTGGCCTCCTCCTCACTCTGGCCTCCAGACAAGAAGGTGACGCCTGTAAAACACAGGTTGGTGATAACACATGATTACATCATCAAGCAAGGATATGATGAGATAAAAACTGGTGTTACTAACCAGGCACAGCGGGAGGTACAGTGCGGCGCAGGGCAGTGACAGTTGCCATGGCGACCTCCTGGGGGGTGTTCTTCTGGGAGCAAGAATGCCCGGCAGTGACCATGTTGGGCTTGAGCAGAGTGCCCTCCAAGTAGACATGGTGGTCAGACAGGGCCTTGTACACAGCAGCCAGAACCTTCTCAGTCACATACTGGCACCTCTTGAGGTCATGCTCACCATCAGGCAGAATCTCAGGCTCAACAATGGGTACGATGCCATGCTAAAAGGAAGGTCAGAGCGTAAACAATTTGCATGGAAAGAAAGCACCTGTAATTCGCGTCTCTCACCATTTGGCAGATGCTAGCATAACGTGCAAGAACATTGGCATTCTCCTTGATGGCCAGGCTTGAAGGGGTAGTGGGAGTGATCTTCAGCACACACCTCCACTTGGCAAAGTCTGCTCCATCCTTCTTATACTGAGCACAACGCTCATACAGTCCATCCAGACCTGTGTTTGTGATCACAAATGACAATTTAATGAGTCATAAGCAAACAAAGAGACTCTAAACATTCCATTCGAACAAAGTTCGCCTTATCTTGCATCATAATGCCCGGTAATTAAGCACCATGTGTCATTATATAAGCTGATAGTGTATTTTAGAGACGTTCACCTTGAGTAGTTGTTTCTCCGTTGGTGCCTGCCAGGGGAACCACGCCTTTGTCCACTTTGATACCAACTACCATGCCCCTCTCTTTCAGGAGATCTGGGAACAGCTTGCCATCATCAGTTTTTTGGTACAGGGTCTCGTGGAAGAGGATGACGCCACCAATGCAGGGCTTGACGCGGTCGTCTGCGGTGAACAGAAGTTGGCGGTACAACCTCCTGTTCTCCTCTGTGTTCTCAGCATTGATGCTCTGAAACCGTTTCGCAACGCTGCCTGCACAGGAGGATTTCGAGAAGATGGGTGGGTTACAAGACGAGCATAAAAAAAAAAAAAAAGCATTGAAAAGCAAATCTCCCGAATTTGACGTCACGCATCATAAGCTTTTTATTTTCTTCCATTGACCGTTTCCTTTCGACTTGTTTGCCATTTTTAACTCATTGTTCTCAGGAATCGTAACTCATACTATGCGCTCAGTCTAAGCCCTCCCACTCCACTTTGCAAATCCAGTTCAGTTTGGTCACTTACATCAATCCAGTCATTGGTAACTATAGCAACTCATGACTTCCTATTGCTATGAGAGCGAGACTACAATAGTACATTTTTCCAGATTTGTTGAACTGGGATTGGTAGTTCTTTTCCTACGCTTATAATATTAAAACGGCCGAAACCACAGCTGACCATTGATTATGCCTTGTAAATATTTCAATTTAATTATCTGATCAATCAAGAAGAAAAAAAAAAGTCTGATTAATCGATTATAGGAATAATCATTAGTTGCAATCCTAGAAGGTTTTAATTAACCCAACTGGTTGAAGCAGATTTATTGTGTTTACTGGTTATTTATTAGGGTTTCACACATAGTCACACACACACACACACACACACACCAGTGATTGCCAGATTTATAGACTAATATGAAGTGAAACAGTTAGTGATCTGATCAATATGAAGAGGACCTGTAGACTCATCAGCAGCCAGAATGCCCTTTCCAGGGGCCACAATCCTCTGGGCAATATCGCTCAGCTCCTTCTTCTGATCTGGAGTGAGGAATGGGTAAGCGTGAGGCATCTTGACTCTAGGGAGAACACAGGTTAACAATTAAAGGTAAATTGCATCAAGCAGAACATTGTATAATCAAGTGACTTGGATGAATGCATAACACATAAAATAATAATAAAAGCAAGGATTTTTGGCAATAATCCAAATAAGAGCGTGTACTAATCACAGTTCAGCCGAAAAGGTCTGTTTTTGCTTTGTAATTGTTGAATCTAGTCAACTGATGATGATGATGATGATGCAACGTGTCCTTGTGATGCAGGCGTGTATGCCCTTGTGCCTCATCACTTGGTTAACTTTGCATAATAGCGGAAAAACGACGAAGCAGAACACATTTGTTTGCTTTCACTGGTGTGATAGCAAACACCAAAAGATAAACTCACCAGTTGACCGAAGACAAGGAGGATATTAGCTGAATATACTCTCTCGGAGTCCGACCACGACACTGCAATAAATCGAAATAAAGGAAGGAAACGGCGAATCAAGAGCGTAGATGAGCCAATCAGAACCCGCGTTATGGGCGTAGGAAGCCCTGATTGGATGATTTGTTTCGGAAGGTGGGTTAACAAGTGACGCTACAAATAAGGAGTGGTTTTATTACAATAGGAGGCGGAGCTAATGTTCTGATACGTGACTGAATTCACATGTAACCAGCTTAGCCCAGCAGGAACTGGAAATGGATTTCTGTTCAATAGAATGGATTTATGTCTATGTTCCAAAATGCCACCCGTGCGCAGCTGCCATTGAAACGTGTTTTTATCATGTCTACTCTATTAGAAATAAAACATAATGAAGATGGTGAACTGCGGCCAGCTGGACCGCTTCAGAAGAGGCTCTTAACATTCCAGCAGCAAAACTCTTAACACCCTCTGCTCAAGTTGCATTCAGCCAAAGGCCAGATTAAATATAGATTTAAAAAAGAATGGCTGAAAGTCAGTGGTTGAATACAACCAAGTTTGATGTTAAATAGAAACCTGATGCTGAATAACAGTAAAGAAGAAGATTAAGGCAGACAATTTATGCAAATTTATTTATTTAACTTCTAAAGTAGTGATTGTACAATTTGAGTAATTGCATATAACTCTTATTATATTTATCAGTTGTAAAATAGGATAGTGTGAAAATATATATATTTAAAATATAAGAAATATTTCCGTCTTAATATTTCAATGTTCATCTCAATTTTTATCTTAAAAAAACAATACAGATCCAATAAGAAAAACGTGATCAACTAAAAGCTTTGTAATTTTTATAATTCATGTAGATTCATCCACAAATTCCCCTTCCTTACCGTGTAGTTGGAAGATGAGAGCAAGATCTACTCTCGAGATGCAAGCAGAGTAGGTCCTGGACTGTCTGCGACAACCGTCTGCTGCCAGATGAGCTGTTTTTATTCACATTTCATGACCTTTGACATTCCGTGGGTTTGGCTAATCTTAGCAACAGGCAAACCCACGATGCAATCTGAGAAGGCCGATGTGATATTCGTGTACACTGGCATGCAGCAAAGAAAGGTTAAAGAGAAAGACGCAGCGGCACACACATGGCACATGATCAGTGCAGAAGCAATAGCACATGCATGCACTACAAGATGTGAGAAATATAATGTGTAATAAAGTGTAATAAAATTCAAATGTATGAAAATGTTCCTAATTACATGTATATTCTTCTGACAGCAGCTCAGAGACTCACGAAACATCCTCTTCCCTTGAGATAGCTGTTGCCAGGAAAGGGATCTACTTCAGTCATGACCTTCATCTCTCAAAGGTCCGCTCGTAATAAGCACATAATCTCCAAGTTGTCCTGCCAGTTAATTAAAGTATGGAGGTAGAGCAAAAAAATAATGGACATAATCATAAATATAACTGCAAGAGGCAAATGAACACATTTCCATTGGATTGTAGGCAAAACGATCTAAAAAAATAGAAATTCAAGTGCTTTAGCCCAATTTAAAGGTTAATAATCTTTGACTTTGAAGTGGCACTGTTGCCACCTTTATTGTGTGGTCAACATTAAGCACTGATGACTCACAGGGTCAATATGTCAATGGATGAAGAAATGCATCTTTAAAGAAAACTTGCCACGAAACTTGTTGACTAAATCCAAGATGGCCGACATTCAAAATGGCTGACACATTAAACATGGACATAGTCTGACTCTGGACATAGCATGATGGTCAGAACGTATTGAGACCAGTTTTATGATTTTACAGTGAACAGCTATAAAGATTACAAAGCAAAAACCCAATTTTTGTATCTCCTGACTGCTACGGGGAATTGTGCTGAAATTCAGTAGACAACCTCAGATCATTGTTATAACATCCAACAAGTTTGGTGTTGAAAACATTATTGAGATAGTCTTATGACCTTTTTGGTGAGCATTTCATTATATTTGTTCACGCCCCATTTATTCCTTCAGGTTGTAACATCATGACATGTTACAGCAGATACTTGGTTCTTCTGAACTATGATGTTTATCATGTAAAATTCTTGATAAGAGGAACAAAATTAATAGAAATTGCAGTTCAAGACTACTCATGTGTTTTGTAGTCAAATGTGATTTACACTGAGGGAAAGAAGTATTTGACCTCTTTGATTTTGAAGATTTGTCCACAGACAAAGAAATGGTCAATACAAAAAATTAATGGTGCAATTTAATTTATTTTAGTAGTAAAATCATGAAAAATCCTTTCTGAGAGTTGTGCAAACCTGGTAACTGCCAACTGATTTGTGAAGGGGTCAAATACTGGTATATATTTCTTCTTTATTAAATGAATCAGATTATAACTTGTTTTTAGAGTCTCTCACTGGTGAGGATAAATCACCATTACATTCATGGACTGATTAATTAAAAATGAGCAGAGGGTAAAATACTATACCCATGCAAAAAAAAAAAACTTAAGTAATTCATAAATGAATTCATAAATAATCGGAAGAAATTGAACTCTTCTGTAAACAAACCTTTATTGCATTTACATTAATGCATGTTGCAGACACTTTTATCCAAAGCGACTTACATTTGAAAGAACAAACACATTTTTGTCAGTTCTTGCTTTCCTTGGGATTTCAACCCATGACCTTTGTGTTTTTAGCCCAATGCTCTACCAACTACCAACAAATGTATATTACATTTTTTTTTTACAAAAATAGTATGTCAATATCTTAAAAACATTGAAACAAGCAATAAGTAAAAGTTGACTGATATAGAGAGTGTTTATGTCAAAAACTTTGACTTTACTTCAATTATTTATTGTACTCATCATACAGCCAAGATGATGCCAGGTCACATTACATGTCTGGAGTATTACATACAATTGACAAGGGTAATTTAAAATGTATAAAACAAACCTGTATTAAATATACATTTGTATAAAGGCCACTTGAAGATTTTCAAGTATGTTCAGTTCAGTTTCATGGCACAGTTGTAATATACGCAGAAGTGAGTACACTCATCACATTACTGTTAAATACTTATTATATCATTTTATTGCATTCGTGTGCCCAAAATGCCAATTTTCTCAGTTTTTTTTTATTTAAAAAACACAGGCCATATCACAGGTCTTGTACTTCCAAGGGTTATCCCTTCTTTTCACCACTAGATGGCACAGATTTGTGATCTGTAAAACGAAACTGAAAGACGATTGCACATTTTAATATGAATTACCTTCCTAATTAGTTTGGTTTAGAACCAAACATATTAAAACTAAAAACCCTTCTGAAACCTGCACATTATATTAGAAGTGAAATTAAACAATAGATGGTGCCCTTCCCTCTAAATTTAAAACAGCCGGTGTGACTGGCACATGCAACGGTTTGATTACTTTGTAGTAATTATTAGCAGGAACAATACAAGCTTTCATAACATTCTTGAATAGAGGGAGGGCAATAAAACTTTATGGCAGGGACGGGGGAAGTCATGTGATCAAAGTGCATTTGGGCAAGAACCAATGCATTTCCTTTCCTATAGTCACTGGAGAGAAAGAAGATCTCATTCATCTCATTCTCAGTCTCAATTTAAGCTGTACATTCACCATTTTGCAGCAAAGTTTCATTTCCTTAGCATTTGCACATAAAATAATAAATAAATATTTGCAATTGGAAATGTAAGGAGTGAACTCACGATGTGATGTCTTACTATGCAACACTAAGTAATCCTACTGTGCAAACTGAGCTAATGACTAATGCAATTGTATGATTTCTTTTTAAAGTTTTTTTTAGATACACCAACAACTGAAAATTAAGCTTGCTGCAGTGTTTATCAGTCATTAAGGACATTTTCATGTTTTTGCTTAGTGTAAGGCATCATCTTAAGTTCCATTGCTTCCCATAGAGATTCTATGGAATCTCTCGAAGGCAGGTTTGCCTTGTGCTCTACTTCTGACTTTTTATTTAAACCTGATCTCAAAACAGCAGCAGTTGAAGGAGTCACACTCTGGTGGTTGACAGGTACAGGCACAATCTGGCATAACACACTGCAATAAAGAGAGATTAAAATAGTTGAGCTGAGGGCATGAGGTGTACGGAGAATATTTAATGGTGCAGTCAAATTGATCCACTGAGGAAGTGTTACTTACTGGATAGAATGAAATCCAGATGAACAATCAAAACCAAATCCTAATAGTTTTGGCACTGTTATATTTAAAGGGGACATGTGACTTACATTAGGGGAAGGGCAGGAAGAGTCCAGACAGGAGCGAAAAGATGGTGGACGGCAGTCACATGACTGAGCACACACTAAACAGTATTCACATGGAGAGAAAGCTACGCAGCAATCTGAACACTGAAGATCACACTTTGCCTGAAAACAAAGAAAGAATTTTTCACAATGCCATAATAACCGGAAATATAGATTCAAATGCTTTCAGGGCAGGGAAGCTGCCTAAATGCTTCAGCTTAATAAAGAAAAACTCTATCAGAGGAGGAGGAGAAGGTGAAGTACCTTGAGACAGTGATGGCACCACAGCACAACTGCAAGAAAGATCATGTAGAGTCCCACAGAGATCATGAGGATGGCAGGCAGTGGAAGCGAAAGAGCCCACGCAGGAACAACCTCCTGACCCAGTGGAGGAAACACCATCAAGAGAACTTTAATTTGGTGTTAAATTTGTCACAGCAGATGTTTTTCATTTGGGCAAATCAAAAAATTAAGTATGTTTGTTTTGAAAAAAATAAAATAAAAATAAAATAAAAAAAACCTGGCCTTCTAGGGTTTGTTCCTTTAAAAACAACAAATGCATTACTAAATATCTAAAAATACGAGGTTCAGATAATTATCTTCTGTGAGGTTATTAACAGAGATCAATATCAATAATAATAATAAACAAATACTAAATTATTTCATAATCTAAGATTGATTATAAAGCAACATATTTTGTGTAACGTCAAGCCATACATAGTTAGATGTAGAAAAAAAGCCATTTCAAAAACGTAACGAGGAAAAAACAAGACACGAACATACCATTTTTAATTCCCCGCATTCCTATTTTTGATAAATTAGTGTAAATAGTTGAGAAAACATGCTAAATCTATCGAACTTTTATGTTCACTTAGTTTCTTTGTGGTTAAGTTGGCAAACGTTGTCCTAGCAACTGTGAACCAGACATACAACTTCCTGTCGAGCTACGGCGCCTCGAAAGGATCAAAACCAGTTTTCAGGAGACCGCATTTTGTCATCCCTTTCAGACATTTTTTTGCTATTCGCATTTCGGCTTTAGATTCATGGAATTCTTGTTGAATAATTTACATTTTTTAAATAATTTACCAGCTAGCATGCTACCAAATGTTATTTTAAACGGTGTTCTGCTCATTGACATTTCATGGTGCCATGCTGACATCTACAGGACATTATAAACGTTACACAGCGCAATGTTCAACAGAACGGAATATAAATAACAACGGAAATAACACAATTAATGTTTTAAATACATTTTCCTGTATGATAAAACACACTTTTAACTGTTGCAAGGGCCATGTGTCAAATACGTTCAGATTGTTTATAATTTTAGCTTTTCCTTTATTGGCGGGCTTTGGCTGATTGTGGTACCCTTTTGTGGCGTGAGGGCAAAATATGGCAAGCCGTTTTAAGAGTATAAACATTTGACAGGACTATTTATAATTATATCCAAAGATAGGATCAAATTTATTTTGACTAGTGATAAATATATTTTTACTTGGACTAAAGATAGGGGAGCAGGGCTCCTTGGTGACATACTAAGAGACTAAGTCCCCCGACAAGGGCGGGAGGGGGTCTGGCACTACAGTTTCTGTCACCCATGACCTTTTGAACCCGATCCGTAATACCACCTCCCACCTGTTGCCTAAAGATTCTGGGGAGGGTGACGATGGCCTGTTATGGCCTATTACTACATTCAGATTGATTAAATAAAGCAAAAAAAAAAAGAGTATTTTTGAGACCAACATTTTGAGTTTTTGACTTTTGTGTTGTGACAATTTGATAAAGCTGTTCAAAAAAGCTGGCATCTTTCTTAAGACGACCCATGGACTGCTATACCAATGGTAGTGATGATTATAAGAATTTTTTTAGAATAAATGACATTTTCTGCATTTTTATTCATAGTAAACACAGCATGTATATAACCTCACCAATATAAACGTTCAGGTTATGTTCAGAGAGCAAGTAGCCATGGTTTCCCTGAAAAATGAAAGCTGAGGTTGAACAATTGCTTTTGAACAATAGTTTTTAATCTGAAGAGTCTAAGGCATTCTTGAATGGAGTTCACATCCCTATTCCTCCAGGGTCTCCAGTTTCCTCCTATAGAAACAGGCTTCAGGTTAACGAGGAACCTAAATTGCCCATAGGTATCAATGTGGGCCTGTGGTCGCCTGACAACTTGTCCAGATATACCCTACCTTTTGCCCTTTGCCCTATGTGAGCTGGAGATTACCGTGTGACCTTAACCTTGAATAAGTGGGTAGAGAAGATGGATGGATGGAGATACGGTGTGGCAGTAAAACATTTAAACTATGCTTCTGGCATATTTCAATGAGGAAAAACAAGCTTCAGTTACATGGATTTCAACACCACACAACACTGTTCAGAACAATACATAACAGTGCCGTCATGGTTGAAACCGACAAACTGGTTCTCTGACAAACCGGTTTTAAAGAAAAGAAATGCTTTGTGTAGGTTCTAGGTACAGGTTGATAAAGAACAATGAAGATCAGTCATGCATTCAAGATTTCTTATCAATATATTTCTAACATTTCGACAGAGTTAAGACTGTTAAATATTTAAAGGCCCTAGGAAAAGCAAGACACCAATATATGATCCACAATCAATATTAAACATTGTTTGTTTCTGGAATACCATTTATTTCCAGGATTTGGTCATTAAATTAAAGAATCTTCAAGTAGAGCTTTAGTGCAACAGTAAACACACAACAATGCCCTTGTCTTGAGGTGCGTACATCATTCCGAACATTCAAAGCAATGCCTGGATGACTCCTAGAAGAGAGAGCAGAAGGATGCAGGTGACAGAGAGGGGGTTTAGTGGATCTGTCCCATCGAAGATCGAAGTGCTGTAGAGAGTGTTAGACAGGAAGTTGGTGAAGGGAATGGTGCTGAGGAAGATGGTGTTGTTGGTCTTCTGCACGCCAAAGGGAGAGGGACCAGACCAAACCCCAGCTTGAAGCTTCATGCCGCCTGCTTCACAGATCAGAGGACTCCCGATATCAACCTGGGTGAGAAAAATGCAAAGAAACACACATCCACACACAAATAAGTTGTTGACAAATCCTGAATCCATTTTTGAAATTGAAAAATTGTAGATAGATACTGAGAAAATTGAACGGTACACGATATGTACATTACACCTACATATGACACATGGCTCCGTTTTGCACTGTGTAGATATTTAGTTGAATTTCCATCAAATATAAGTTTGCAATGCTTTTTTGGATTTAGTTTGGAGATATTGTGGTAACTACTACTGCTGTCAACAAGCCTGTAACACAGATACATATCCATTCCAAATTTCCCATCCCCATGATTCATATAGTTTCACCTCATTTTCATAATGGATGATAACCTCTAAACTGGTAATCGATCTTTTATCTGGAGATAACTATTAAAGGAAGATGCCAGGGTCAAAGACTTCTAAAACTGAGGAAAGAAAAGGAACACTTCTACAAACAAGTTATCGATTCTTTTCATCAGACGGAATGGCGCATTGACGTCATTAATATGTAAAGCCAAGTCGATAATAATCTTTTTGTTCTTTTTTTTGTACGATAAAATGTCTATGTTTGATGTTTAATTTTTAAGCAAAACAGATTTGCGGTTTATAATAATGTCAACGTTTTTATTGGTTCATATGTTTATAAATCCGACTGACGCGAGTGCCTCACCTGCCAGGAACCTCACCGTACATCTCTGGGTGTGGTTATAGACTCACTGAAATTTCTGTGTTGCTTAACATTTAAAACAGGACGACGCCTTTTAGTAATTCATTTGAATATAAACACTGTCTGGCAGAAATCACCTACCCCTACCCACGATTCACAAAGTTTAACTACCCATCAACATATGCAGAGTTAAAGCAACACTACTGGTACCAATACTGTGGTGTCTTGTCCTCTCTTGTACTTTGAGTATTTATTCAGTAGGCTCTAATCACTTTACCCCTTCAGAGTTGGTGTGGTTGCTGGAAGGGAAGAATACTCTGCCCCACCTGCCTGGTTTATTTCAATTACTTCAATTGTTCTCATAACCTAACCAGGGGACCTTTATTATAGTTAATACCCCAGTGAGGAAGAGCTCAGTGTAGGTATCTGCTTTGGAGGTTGTTTAGTTTATACTGTTCCCCTCAAGGGACTTTTTGTTTGCTATGTCACATCTGGGACCAGCTTCCTTCTGACACCTTATAGCCCAAGCAGAGTTGGCTTTGAAACATAAAAGGGAAGGGAACGGTCGATACCTGCAGAAAGTCCACAAGCTCTGTGCAGACATTGTTTAAAGTCTCTGAAGGGTCACACTCTACAATCATAGTCTGGATCTCTTGAAAAGACAGTAGGTCTTGAAATAAAGGGGAGACAAACAATATGAGTCTGAAATCATGGTGAATGTTTGGAAATGTGGTTAAATAAACTCACCTGGGTTAAAAGACAGAACTGAACATTGAAAACCTTGGCCAAAGATTGAATTATACATTTCAGGTAGTAGTTTGGGAATTTCATACATTTCGGAAGACAGTTGCAGCAATGCTATCCCATTGCCAACAGTATTATCGAAATTAATATTTGTCACACTAGTCGACACAGTGTTATTGGAACAGTCCCACCAGTAGACATATGTTAATGTCACAGTAAGTCCATCCAAATTTAGGAGTCTGAAAAACAGAATGTTAGTGTCACTGAATGAATAATTTCTTACTGATTTCCAACTAAATCAAGCTTGTAGATTTACCCATTAAAGCAGCTAGCGGACGTCATGACATACTGGTTAGACACCAGAGTTCCTACACACAATGGTGTACCCTGGTGAGATATGTAAGCCATCCATTGATATAAACTTGCTGGACCTCCACACAGTGTTGCTGTAGAGACAAGATTTAAACTTGTGATTCTGTCATTAAATATTTAAGACTTGTATTGGCGTAGTTTGTGAACCAACGCACTTGTAGTAGGACAGGTGGCATTCTCATCTGGAGCAGGTGTAGTGGATATAAACTTGAGGAAACCAGCAGTGCCAACATTCAGCACGATCCATGTCTGGTACTGAGAAACTCTAGTATAAACTCCGGGGATATTAGGTTCAGCACAACCAAGACCAAAACTCACAACACCAGCCTGGACCCAGGCAGATCCCTGCTTGATGACCATTGGACCCCCAGAATCCCCCTGTACAGTAGCAGAGAAATTTCTTTTGAATTGGTCTGAGAGATAGCCAGATTATAGCATGGCAACATACCTGACATGTATCCCTTCCACCTTGCTGTGGACCAGCGCACATCATGTTGTCTGTTATAGATCCATTGTAAACGCAGTTACACATGCTGTTTCCCACCAAGGGCACATCAACTTCCTGAAGGATTTGTGGAGAAGGCAGTGGAACTGGATAAAGTCCATGGGAAAAAAGGAAGTAGACAAAAAGTGTTTTGGTCAAAAATGTTAAAAAGCATAATTTCAAATTAATTTACTGCTTTCAAATGCTCAGGAAATCATCTGTGTATGTCTTGTAACATAAATTTTAACCAATCCCCATCGTCCACAAATGTCCAAGACAGCCCAAAGTCAGACATTCTGCCATTTAACCAATCACCAACATCCACAAATGTCCAAGATGGTCCAAAGTCAGACATCTTGCCATTTAATCAATCGTCAACATCCACAAATGTCCAAGACAGTCCACAGTCTAATATCCTGAGAAGTAACCAATCGCCATCATCCACAAATGTCCAAGATGGTCCAAAGTCAGACATCCTGCAATTTAACCAATTGCCAACATCCACAAATGTCCAAGATGGTCCTAAGTCAGACATCTTGCCATTTAACCAATCGTCAACATTTACGAATGTCCAAGACAGTCCACAGTCTAATATCCTGAGAAGTAACCAATCGCCATCAACCACAAATGCCCAAGATGGTCCAAAGTCAGACATCCTGCCATTTAACCAATTGCCGGCATCCAAAAATGTCCAAGATGGTCCTAAGTCAGACATCCTGTCATTTAACCAATCGTCAACATCCACAAATGTCCAAGACAGTCCACAGTGTAATATTATGAGAAGTAACCAATCGCCATCATCCACAAATGTCCAAGATGGTCCAAAGTCAGACATCCTGTTATTTAAATAATCGCCAACACCTACAAATGTCCAAGACTGTCCACAGTGTAATATCCTGAGAAGTAACCAATCGCCATCATCCACAAATGTCCAAGATGGTCCAAAGTCAGACATCTTGCCATTTAACCAATTGCCAACATCCACAAATGTCCAAGATGGTCCTAAGTCAGACATCCTGTCATTTAACTACTCGCCAACACCCACAAATGTCCAAACTGTCCACAGTGTAATATCCTGAGAAGTAACCAATCGCCATCATCCACAAATGTCCAAGATGTTCTAAAGTCAGACATCCTGTTATTTAAATAATCGCCAACACCTACAAATGTCCAAGATGGTCCACAGTCTAATATCCTGAGAAGTAACCAATCCCCATCATCCACAAATGTCCAAGATGGTCCAAAGTCTGACATCCTGTTATTTAACTAATCGCCAACACCTACAAATGTCCAAGATGGTCCACAGTCTAATATCCTGAGAAGTAACCAATCGCCATCATCCACAAATGTCCAAGATGTTCTAAAGTCAGACATCCTGTTATTTAAATAATCGCCAACACCTACAAATGTCCAAGATGGTCCACAGTCTAATATCCTGAGAAGTAACCAATCGCCATCATCCACAAATGTCCAAGATGGTACACAGTTAGAAACTCACACAATGGCATAATTTAATAGCAAGAGCTGATCTGAAATACCCATCCATTTGCTTTTCCTACAGATTCCTGGTTAGAGTCATGTGATTTTGCTGACTCACTATCAGATTCACTGATTTTGCCTTTCACCCGCAATTCACACCTCATGCACCTTACCATTTGTATCAATGTCTCCCCAGCCAGTGAGCCACATTGTGTCTGTGTTGAAGATGCTACCCTCTGCTGCCAGGCAGACTGGCTGGATGTAATTAGTGAAGGTGACTGGTGAGGTGAGACGCAGCAGAGCTATGTCATTGTTAACAGTATTTGAGTTGTAGGATGGATGAACGATGACTTGAGAGACTGTCCTTGACACCTCGTTTGGATTGGGGAGATCCTGGCTGTGTCTACCCAGGTATACCATGTAGAGGGATGGATCAGTGTCACTAAAAGTACAAAATAATCAAGGGCTGATATTGGAAATTATTTTTAAAGATCAAAGCAACGCACATCTTTTCAGCATTTACCAGATTTAAAGAGGAAAAACAAGAATCTTAAAGAATGGTACCTAAAGCAATGAGCAGCTGACAGCACCCATAAGTTGTTGATGAGTGAGCCGCCACAGAAATGACTTCCACTCCGATGAAGGCTGACTTGCCATGGCCAGGCACCAGCTGATGCATTGATTCCACCTACAATCTTAGTGCTGAGAGGTGCTTGGCCGCATGCTTCAGGTGTAAAAAAAATTGAAAAACAACTATTAGCCATCTACCAATCGGGCAGGGTGTACTCAATCAACTGTATTTCAGTAGGGAAGGAACAATGACTTGCCTGGAGGAGGCTGGCCGTCGCACACTGAGGGGGATAAGAGAAGACCACTTACTAAAAAACATGATTTTCAACAATAGTTGTGATTCTATTCTATTTTACCTGTCCACACGGACCAGAGAATTTTTCTGTGCAGTTACAGGGTCTGTCCACACGTAACCGCTGCACTGTTTTCACGTAACCACACACACACGTTTGAAAACGTTGGCCAATTGGTGAATTGTAATTTTAGAAATGCAATGATTTGACTGCCACCTGTTGGTTTAGTAGAGTCATTACAGCATTTCAGTTTGTTTGAGTGTCTGTGTGGATGTTTTTTTTAATCAACAATTGAGGTCATTTAAAAAAAAACCTGGGTATGTGTGGACATGGATCATGTGTATAAGTTTACACGATTACATTAATTTTATTTTTCAGTAAAAATAAAAAAATATAGGCTTCAGGGGTTGGACGATGCTGACACACTTGCAGATATAGCACTTAAAGGTACAAAATGTAGTCTTGTCTCACTACTTTATCACCACAATCATTGCTTATGCAAGCCTCTATAGTTCCATCGCTGCCATGGGCTGTGCACACGTGCCCAAGAAATATTCTTGCCCTCACTGCTCAAAAAAAAAATAAAAATTACAGAGTGTTTGTTGAGTTCATATGGAGATTTCATTTAGTGAAAGGTTTGATTGTGGAAATTAAATATTATGGGATTATTTGTGTTAACTTTGCCAGCGTAGCTGTGACATGAACTTCATCGACAGCAATAGATGCAACAGCTACAAACATTCTTTTTTAACATAAACACAGCAGAAATAAACCCATCTCTCATTTCAGTCTTCAGTGACTAGATGAAATCTACAAGCGAACCAGGAAATTTGACAAAATTTGGAGTCTGTGGATTCCATGTATTGATACTGGCTATGTGCTACTGTATAACTGAGAGATAGAAATGTTCAGGTTCAATATCCAAACCAATTTAATAAAGTGAAGTTGGCATATTTTTACAAATTTGACAGAAAGATGCTTGACGTTTGAGCCGTAAAACCTTTTTTCTTTAAATATCCTGCCTGAAATCATTTTTTGTATAGTTCTGACTCCTAAATTTACAAATATTTACATGCTCTATTCAGTGTTGTGTTGCATTTTTCTATCAATTTGCTGCACCAACATTTTAAAATGTCTTAAATAATGTGACGTGAAAGCATCACTTTATATTTTCATATAGAGTGAAAATTAAGTATACATTTTCCTCAAACATTTTAGTCATGACTGCTTTGATATTTAACATGTCCCTTAAATGTGATTTATTTTTTATAAATCATCATGCAAAAGAGGGCATCGCTCCTCAAAATAAAAATATTTTCAATAAATGAACCTTATATGACAACGGTAAAAATTACTTGAGAACCGTATTGATACTAATTTCATTAGTTCTATTGATATTTACATAAATTGTCACTAACTGCTGTTGTTCTCACAATTCAAATGGAACATAAATCCAAGTAGAAACACCTTTGGCTGAATTATATTACATCTTGTCAGAGGAACAATATTTAAATGTATTTTGTTAAAAAATATTGCTTTTTATCTCTATATGACACGCGGGCAATCAGATTTGTGTTATTTGTCAACCACCCATATGTCTGTCAAAAAACCTTATATTTTAAATTTTTTGTGAAATTGCTGTATTTATTGCTCAAAAAGATCTGCTAAAATGAAAGAGGATGAAGGAGGATATTTACCTGTGGTCAGGAGAGCAACCACACAGACCAAACTCAGCTTCCAGAACATCTTTGTACGCCTGATGCGAGCTCCCGCTCTGAAATTATATACGCCTCGCTGTGTGACGCTTGAGCACCTTTGCTTTGGCACACCTGCAATTGTGAGCGATGTGCATGTCAGCTACAATCTGTAATCACTTGACAAGAACATAAATAAAAAAAATATTCAGCAAAGAATTCTGGTACATTTCATTGTAAAACTTGATTGATTGTGACAGATTGATAATGTGACATTCTTATTGTTGCATAAAACCATCGTCTATTTTTTGTTGAGGAAACTATTTTGAAGAATCCTGCAAGACTTTTAAAGAATATTTTTTCAAAGTCACGCGTTTACGCCATAATAAGTATATACAGTATATAAAGAACAGTACATAGAGAACAGAGAGATAGAAAGAATTCATTATTGTTTGGGGAATTATTTAATATAGTATATTATTTAACATATACACACTGATTTCATAAAATCACATGCTCTTTTGATGGTTAAACTGGTTTCCCAAGATGGGGGTACAATGAAAAATTACAGCTTAAAATTCTGAAGCATCACAAAAGGCGCTGAAAGAAGGTGTGTTAACTTCGTTTATTGTTATTTCAGACATTGTTAAGATTTTGAACAACCTTAAAATAGAGATTAAATAGTACTGAAAAAGTCTAGAGGAATTCATAAAACTAAACCTTTCATCTCATTAGAAAGGACTCTTTCACAATAAAGAATGAAAGGATGCATTGTTAGCTATTGTACTAAACATTTCACGTTGTTATTTCACTAGTTTCTCTCTTTACATTTTTCTTCAAAGGTTTTGGTTCAGTCATTTCTATGAAAGGCAGGGTAGGTGATTTCTGGGAGCCAATGTTTACATTGTTCAACAGAAACCCTCTATGACAAAATGTCCAGGTTGTAATATCTCTAAAAGACCACATACACACACACATGCACACACACAAATAACGCAGAAAAATGTGTGGAAACAGAAGACTTGGACCGTGTGCACGTGTTACAGGCTTGGAGACTCACAGCAACACAAGAAAGTCATTGTTTTATGTAAGGTTGTAATAGAAAATTACAAATATTTTGAATCATATTGTAGTGAGATAGAACAGGACCACAAACAGGAAGTTGTATCACAACCATGGCTGTAAAAACTCTTTAAATGAAGGCCTTCTTCCCTCTGCTGATCCTGAGGGAGACACACATCAGGCTGCTGTCTCTCTCAGGATCTTCCGCCTCCCCCGATCTTCCTTTGTTCTGGTATGTATGTGTTTTAGTTACATAAAGCCACATTTTCTGTTAAATTTTCTTTTTAAACCTTGCTTCCAGAGTCTTCTACAATGGGTTATGATTAATATTTCAATAACAGTCACAAAACACAAGCACGTTACTCAGGATTGGTTATGATGATACTTTGTTTGGTGGGCATTCACTGCTTTCTGTTTTTGAAATATCACTATTCTTGCTTCTAAAGGATCACCCCATTCCGCATTGTACCTTCCACATTGGCTCATCAAGGTTCTGAGACACAGGAGCCTAGATGAAAATTCACATCCTTCAGGTCTATGTTGGTGAACCAAACCCCAGGACGAAGGCATGGACCATTCCTAACCAGTATTAGACCAGGAACCTGATTCGGGATTGCACGCGTCCAGAAAAAAACACAGAGCTGTTTGCTGGGCCGATGCAGCAGACAGCAATCTGGTTTCACTGAAACTGAATGCCATTTTCTTTGGTGGTGAGTTCTCTCAATCTGCCTGAGTAGTTTGAGGTTTAAGGGTCTGAAAGCAACCAAGAAGAGTGAATGCAGGGCACCTTGGTTTTGCACAGGGGCACAAGCTAATTTCACACCAAAATAAAAGTGATTTATGGTCAGGTGTAAGCAGTAGTGCTACTTTTGTTTAATACACTCACATGTCTTCCTCTTTGTAAGTCTTAATTCAGATTTTAGATCTATATCATTAAGCAAAATGCTTTTTTTTTTTACTGGAATCTAGTTAAATTATTTATTCCAAATCTTCCTATCATAATAATCAATGCAATAGAATTCTTTCTAAGAGAGGAAGAAAATAAAAAGTATATAATTCATTTATACTTCAAGCCTTTTCAAGTGTCATGCCTCTGCCATGAGCATAACAAACACCAAATCACTGAGAGATTGATCAAAGATTAAATTCAACCTGTACGACTGAACAAAGATTGATAGATGGAGCAAAATAATTTTAAAAATCATTACTAGGAGAACAAATCAAGCCAAGAAGCAACCAGAGCAGAAACACTGCACTCTAGCGTTCATGGAAGGATATTGCAGGCAGGCTACACAGCCTTGAAGCAGAAGTATAAATGGGGCTTGAAAGGGTGAGGAGCAACAAAGGCTTTTATCTGTGTTTAAATCACACACGCTAACATGTGACAGACGTCATGTACAACCTTTACATAATCAACACAGACTCCAGAATTCACCAGAAAAATGGAAAGCCGCAAAACAGCTTTATAATTATGTTTTCCCTCATTTTATTCTACCATTTTCATTCTCACAATATTGACTATTATAAACCACGCACACTCACTGGCCACTTTATTAGGTACACCTATCCAAATGCTCGTTAATGCAAATTTCTCATCAGCCAATCACATGAAACTCACTGCATTTTGTTAGGTAGACATGGACCAAACAGTCTGCTACAGCTCAGGCCAAGCATCGGAATGGGGAAGAAAGGTGGTTTAAGTGACTTTGAACATGACGCGGTTGTTTGTGCCAGATGAGTTCGTCTGAGTGTTTCAGAAACTGCTGATCTACTGGGATTTTCAACGTTTGCAAAGAAAATATCCAGTGAGCGGAAGTTCTGTGGGCACAAATGCATTGTTGATGCAAGAAGTCAGAGGAAAATGGTCCAAACAAGGTGTACCTAATAAAGTGGCCACTGAGTGTATACCCTCCACACTACAATCACTATAATTACTATAATTTTTATTACAAATATTCGTTAATACTCAGCTTTTCTTTAAAAGGATTTCAGAAATCTGCTCACATGTCTATCTTTAGTCCATCATAGTTCATATTTAACTATTTTAGTTGATGAATTAAGGTAATTTGATGCATATTAAATACTTTAAGTAGTTTTTTTCCTCCTGAAAACAAATATGTTTGTGATTGTTGATTATTAATGTTTAACACGAGCTGAACTGCAAATATCGTTTTACATTAGAGCTAGTACCTTCTTCCTTTCACAGCAAGAGGGCACTGTTTCTCTGAAAAAGATTTATTTATGCAGCCTTTATTTACATTACAAGCTAAAAATAAACATAAATAAAACGGAATAAATTGAATAAAAAATAAACACTTTTGTCCATACCATGAAGTATAAATTTTGAAGTTATAAAACACGTGCATTGTTTTTTTTAATTTAAGGGATAAAACTGAAAATAAAATGTTGGGTTTGTTATAAACGGTTTGTAACTGGTGCTAATTCCAGATATATTCTCAGAAAATAAATGCTATAGCGCCCCATTTTAATTGAGGCCATTTATTATATTATACAAGCTGAAGTGATTAACAGATCAATTCATTTAAATTTAATGACTTAATAGAAATAAAAAGGCCCCAAAGAGCCTCGTTGTAGGTCCTCACGGTATCTGAACTATAGTAGAACTGATATATCCATAACTGGTCCATTAAACCCGTCCCAGCTCATACACTACTACAGAGAAAATTAAATTATGGAAGAAGCATTGAGAACCTTACCCTTCCATCTGTGAATGGTTCCTGTGGTCTGCTCAACACGTCCGTCATTGACCAGTTTCTCCTAAACAAATGCACTCGCAACGATAAACTCAACAGGAAATAAGTTTGTTTTTATTGATCAACAATAGTAGCTTCCATAGAGCATTGGAATGTGCTGTGTACATCACGTGGGGAAACTGCAAGGTTGTGAGTGAATATATGTCATTAAAACATAAAGAAATGTAATTATTGTTTACAATCAAAATAAAAATAATGAAAAATCTAGAAGGAGAACTTGTTTCATCGGAGACTGTTTTAGAAGATAAGTGAGTTTCTTTGTATGACATTAATTCAATTGATAACATGTGTTTAGTTTGAACTGGAGATAAATTTATATAGAGTTGATGCGGTGCGATGGTGTCCTCAGGTTAAAAAACTTTTTTAAACTGGATGAACTGGTTTGATATATTTATGGAAAGAGATGAGCAAAATGGAGTGATCGGAAACAAATCCTTCCATGTGTTTTGAAGCATGTGACGACTTCCATTTGTGACTTTCTAAGTGTGACAACATGAAAGTGGGAAAAAAAACAACAGAAAGCGAAACACCTCCACCCCCACATGATTATTGATTTATTTTTTACCTTTTGGAAATAAGCCCAAAATAAATAAAATTGGCATCTTGCTCACTCTATTGTTTAATGTAGCGTTGGAATATTTTACTTTTTACAATCACTACGTTTTTACAACACACAAAATCCCTCTATCTTCTGTGCTTTTAGCTCTTTTTCATGCCTCTGGGGTTTTACAAATAAATCTTTTGTGTATTTCCCCTTGGGTGGATAAAATAATGGTTACGTAAAAATTTATATAGAAGAAACTTTACCCGTTACGAACTTGCGCGCTATTTAAACAAGTTTAGAATGCAAAATGTCAAGGTAATTATGGATTTTTGGCTCAAATTACTATATTAGTTCATAAATCTATAAACATTGAGCTGCAAATGGTATGCAAAAAGTGTTATCTGAATGAACTCAAGTTAGAAAACAATTTTTGAATTATATAAATTGGATTTGGCTGCATAAATCAAGTTCAATGGATTGACTTTGACTTTCAGTTTTTATGCAGTATACGTATACGTAAAAACTTAAAACTTCTGTTTGTAAAATGGAAACAGGAAGCTCAAGTTTTTCTCTCACGCCACAGATTCCAGTTTGGTGCAACAGTGTTATGTGCAACATTCTAATGTTGTACTTAGTAAAATAACGTCCCATAAGCAAGATACGTGTCAGCTTGACTGATAATCCTTAAGTGGTAATAATAGCTATAGATATGTGTGAGTTGGGATGGGCATCAGCAGACATCAAGTATTTCACAGAGTTTAAACAAAAGACACAACGATGAGCAGTTTCTAGCCAAAAATAAGTCGAGTTCTTGGAAATATGACACGGCATGTCGTGCAGGGAGTGCTGACATCAATTTAAATTCCACTAAAATGGCATTTCTTTTTAAACAAATTGTTCAGTTAATCCAACTACAGAGAACTCCTGTCAGAAATATAATCACAGCTGAGCATTATGGTTAAGAAAATGTAGTAGACATACATTTGACTAACGAAGACCTCTATTATAATTTAAACTCATATGTTGAGGAAAGCAAATGTCTGTCTGACCCGAGGCTGCGACACAACGATTCACAAACAATTTCATAGCCAAAAGCGAGTGTCATGAAAAACATTGGTTATTGAGTGAATAATTTAATATAAATTAAAATCTAGATTAAAATGTGTTTTATTATTGTCATTGGCTAAATTCCTGGAATGAATGAAAGAGAGTCGTACCTCATCATTTGGATCATGTTCTGTGTTCTAGACACTACATTTGGATTCTAAATATGATGTACGACTGTTTGAGAAGTTCCTACTGAGTCATTCCACCGAATAGTGCCATATCTGTCCCTGGGACTTTATCGGCATAAATAAGCATTAAAATTGCTCCATAAGTACATTTTATTACCAAGCAAAGAGTCCTACATACTATTCTTAAAGCAAATCTTAGCGAAAACACTTAAAATATTGAAAAAATTCACAAAACACACTGAAAGATAGCATTTAATGCTTGTCTCGATGCTGCACTTCACCATAAAATATAATGATCTTTTAAAAATTATTTTTCTTTTACGTTGATATCAATATATAAAGTTTGTTTCACATAAACTGGTTTACACAAATATTTATACTTTCTTAGAAAAAAAAAAAAACGTTAAGGTCAAGTCCATTTTACTCATTCCTGTTTCCCTAACCCACCCCCCAGGTCAGTCAGTTTTTCAGCAGGAAGTTGCATCACTTAGATCTTTAGAAGACCGCAGGAAGAGCAATAGTAAGTTCTCTCAATTTCTTATTTACATATTTGATGATTCTGTGAGGATATCTTGGGGTCATTTAAAAATTAAAAAACCTGTTACTCTATAGATTTAAGTAGTTTAATGTAAAAATGCACGTTTTGTAAAAGTTCTACGGTAATTTGCTAAACTTTCTGCTTGTATAATCACGTGCACCATGGGGCTATTTAGCATATTTTTGCTAATTCTTAGCTAAAATCTCAGTTACTTTTATAACGAATAACAAGAGGGTTAGTAACAAGAAAAAAATGGCACCCTGTTTTTGGTTTCAAATCTAATAAAATATTTATATAAGTTACTTATAAGATGGACCAATACCCATTTTGGAACACTTAGGTATGTCTGCGAGTGGAATCTGTTTTGAAATCAATTTAAAAAAGACAAGTCACAAGCAAATGGCACACATTTGATGGAATGAATAGGAGTTGGAACATACTACATCAGCCATGTTGTTAGCATCACATGATCAATCTGGGTCATTTGTGCCATTCCTCCCATTGTGAATTTTTCCAGTGGGGCATCGAGAAATGCGACTGGTATGTGCACTTTTGATTCTCTCTCGATGAAGTAGGTCATCCACGTACTTCTCATCTACTGGATGTTCAAGTCTAAGAATCCAAACATACTCGGCTCACTTTGCTGATTCAACTGGGTCATCCATGTACTGGAGGGAAAGCGTTCCCAATTCATCAACGATTTTCATCAAATTTCAACTAGAGTCATCTCCACCTCAACACGTCAAAAACCCAGGACTTCAGGAAGTCCAGACCCAAACCATGTCCATCAAAGTGGTTTCTGTGAGACTCTTACAACATCTGCATGTTTACCTCTTGCCTCGTCTTGTGCCCCCGCTGTGAAAAACTCCTTCTCCTGCTCTGGAGGGTTTAATTAATTATTCGTGATTATTTTTGGACAATTTTCTCATGCACTTGGGTCTATTGTGTGTTCATCCAGTACACATCAAGCTTGAAAAAGACTCCACCTTTTCTGTGTACTCTTCTTCAGAGAACTATCTGCACTTTGCATCCAGTGGAATCTACCACCTGCAGGTTCCTCGTGAACTGGGAAAACTGGCCTTTAGCATCTCTGCGCCCTCAGCCTGGAATACCCTCCAGACTGAGTTCTACAAGCTTATTTCATAGCGTCCTTTCAGGTACTCGTAGCAACCAAAGGGACCCAGGTAGACCCAACTACAGTCTTTTCAGATAATGGTCTTTCAGAAGGCTTCACCCAAAGGTGTTATCTTTTATATTTTCTAAAAGATGGCCAGCAAAACAAAAAATGTTGACTTATGAGCACAACTGTACATTAGCATAACCTGAATGAAACTATTGATGAGTTTAGGACGAAAATACTTTCTATGTACATAAGGTATGATGTTAATTGAAACATCATTGTTTTTTCGTAATCTTTGTAGTTCTTGTGGAAAAACTGCATCACAGATGGCACTCAAACTAAGTCATGAATCATACAGAGAAAAAAAAAACAGTTAAAGCACTTTTTTTAAACCACAAATGTTCATTTTAATCGTTCCAGAACTTCAGGATACAAATATTTCACATTTTAAAAGTTAGTTACAGTACAAGATTCAAGACAAATCACAACAAAAGCTTTCAATTAGAAATAAAACATAAAAATATTACTATCTAAATGATTAGTAAATTTACAATTTTAATATTGTAAACAGGCTTAAATTATGTCCCAAGCATTTCTCCAATGTTGCAAGCCAAACGTACTTGAAAAGTCATCTTTTCACACAATTTAACCACCTGCTGCAAACATAATTGTGTTTGTTTCGGTAGCCATTAGCATCCATACTATTTTTGCCTTGCGCTGGAATAAACACTCACAAGTTTTAAAACGACTTAGTGTCTACATTTCAATTTGTTTTTAAAGAACCCCTTTAAACAGGGATTTCTGTAAAGTGCCATGATGTCGAAACAAATACATCTATACACATTAAATACCTCTTTTTGTGTAAACCAGGTTAAAAATATAGCTAGCTATGCTCTACTGTGACCTACAGACAACACCTTGCTCTGATTCTCTTGATATTTTCCACGTGTTGGCAGTACAACAGTTTACAGTCACTTTAAAGTCCCCCATTGTGTAAAATATTCAAATGATAGCGGGATGAACATTTTGCAGAGCTAACAGTGACAGCAGGACTGCAGTCAGTGCAAGAGAGAAGAAAGACAAGGATGATGCTGAAGAGGCCACGGCATTGATGGAAGACTGGGTGGAGTTGCTGCTTACTCCACTGGTTGTGCCTGAACTTGTGATGTTTGTTGCTCGCTGTGGGAAGGAACCCACCACTGATGTCAGGAATGGTGAAAAGCTGGACGTTTTTGTGAAGACCTGGATATCCTGAGCACGAGCGATGCGGGAGTCACTTTTGGTGCTGGTCGTGTTGGTGCTGCTGCTGCTGTTGTTGTTGCTGGTGGTGGAGTTGCTGCTGATGGTGCTGTTAGTAACAGTGCTGTTGCTGATTGTGCTGCTACTCTGTTTGCTTAAAACGGCAACATGGACCCAGGATTGACCCAGCTTACACATGAGCGGGCCTCCTTGATCACCCTAAGACAGAAAGTTTTAACGCTATTAAAGAGTTGTATCCATCTAAAAATAGTGCGTTGGGTGGAAAAAAATAAAATAAAATCGCTTTATTTGAAATGGAACAAATGGTACAATTGTGGTCTGAAAATGACCTTTTAAATTTATTTCTGCAAAATATTTAGTTTTGTATGCTTTTCATCCATATATTTTGCTCTTTTCATTTAAAGGACTGTTTCCCATCCTAATTACTAACTGCAAGTAGTTTCGTATCTCCAGACCTCTAGGGGGCACTGAGCTGAAACTCCAGGAAACCTCGGTTTCCGATTCTTATAATATATACAAATTCATGGTTCAATACACAAAAAGTGTAGCAGAGACATAGCCTTACGACCAATTTAGAGAGTGATTTGTCATGATTGTTTGCTTAATACCTGGAAACCATAAGGTAAATCGAAATTCTTTTGATAATATTTGGTCTGTAGATGATCTGCATTAAACTTCGTTGAAATTGGATGCCCTAGGACAGTACAAAAGTAAATTTTCAAATAATTTAAAATTTGAAAATGATGTAAGATCCATCTGAGTTTAAATGAGGATTCAGAGGAAAAGCTTTCTAGATAATGCAGTTTAAATGCTATTAGCAATTTTCTATTTAAGAAAATTTCATTTTGTCTTTTGACCACAAAGTGGTGGCGTCACATACAAAAGTTTTTCATTCACTTCAGGACATGGTGACAAATGTGCACGAAAAGTTTTGTACAGATATATTGATGCCCTTAAAAAACATAATGGTTGAATCCCAAAAGGGCCAAAATGTACATACTCCGATGGAGTTGGAAGAAAAAAAAAAAGAAATTATTTGTATTTCTGACCTCAAGGAGGCACTGAGCTGAAATTTTGCAGACAGCCCCAGATCATGGTTATTAAAACATCCACCAAGTTTTTAGCAATATTGTTGTTTGCTAATTTCTTGGAGACAATTAGAATCCAAAGTAGACGATCTGGCACAAATCTTTGGTAAATTGGACGTGTAATTTGGTCAGATGACTCTTAAAACACAGTTGTACCTTAAAATTTCATAACTCCCACAGGCGGTTCATAGGGAAGATAGTTACATCTATTGTATCTTCGTGCACTGCCCCTAAAACAGTTCTATGTATTATTTTGCCAATATACTAAAGCAACATTTACCAATTGCTTTGAAAAGGAACATTTTTTTTACCTCATGACTGGTTTTAATGATACCGAACACCTTCACTTTGCAGACATAATATAATGTATTGGAAAAATAAAGGTTATAAACACTTTGTCTGACAAACTACTCCTTTTTGGAGGACATAAAATGCATCATAGGACGGATAT
Organism: Danionella cerebrum; assembly: GCA_007224835.1. Taxonomy (NCBI): domain Eukaryota; kingdom Metazoa; phylum Chordata; class Actinopteri; order Cypriniformes; family Danionidae; genus Danionella; species Danionella cerebrum. The sequence continues at coordinate 464,973 of SRMA01027114.1, read as the reverse complement.
GTACATACACAATATAATCGAATTTTCAATTTCTATCTGCAGCATTATTAACGTTTTATGGCTTATTATTTGGTAAAAATGACAGACCTCTTGTACAGTTATAGCGCTTGTACAAATGCTGTTGTTTGAGGATGAGGTTCCACAGCTCACAACAGAGGTCTGGTATTCCTGAAGAGTTTGATTCACTGTAAAACATTGAAGGTGAATTAAAAAACGTGACCCAACATTAAGGAGTCAAAACACAGCCTGGATGAAACCTACCTCCTCCTGTTGCAGAGCCCCATCCTGAGGCCCAGCATTGAGTGCTAGAAGTGATAATACTGCCTCCCATGTCCACACAGATGGGCTGAATGAAACTTGTGAGGTTGGGTGCAACTGCCAACTGCACAACGGCAACGTTGTCTCCCGTGCCATTGCTGAATGTTATATTAACCACTTTTATAGAGACCTCATTTGGATTATTCCCATTCTGATACAGTCGACCCAGGATCACAGTCCAGTCTGAGGCATTGTTGGATCTAGATTAAATGAGTAAGAATAAACGATTGACTTTCCAGTGAATCAAACTTATAAGATGTTTAACTGATGCTTACCTGGTAAAGCAGCTGGCGGAGCTCAGGACAAATCGTTGTGCTATCAGTGTTCCTCCACAAACATGGCTGCCGTTGATCTGAAGACTTGCCATCCATGGCCACAAGCTTGAAACTACAAGAGAGCTGCTTCCCCCAATACGAGAGTTCAGTTTGGCATTTCCACAAACAACAGCTAGAGTAACGGAGAGATTGAACATCAGCGTTTAAAATCAACCGTGCGGAGGAACGTGAGGCTTTCCAGCCAATAGTGTTCGCTTTGTTTGAGATCATTATCTGTTGTCAGATGACAAGTTAAGCAAAAATGCTCTCGCTACAAATCACAGAATCAATCTTAAATCTTACATTTTTCCAAATCTCCAGCCTTGTGTTGTCTACTGTTCTAATAAAGGATTTTTTATCTGTCACATTTACATAGATTGTCGAGGATCTTATAAATCGAGAGACTTACGTGCCACTGTAGTAGTAGTAGTAGTAGTAGTAGTAGTGGTGGTAGTGGTGGTGGTACTAGTTGTTGTAGCAGTTATTGTAGTAGGGACTGTGACTGTGGTAATGGCTGGCACACCATTGCAGCTAAAGCTTAGGTCACCATCAACACCACCGGAGGCATAGGTCGTGAAGCCTGTCTGGTTACTGGTGATGTGTGATGAGATCCAACTCTGGTAGCTTGACACTCTGGTATACACACCAGGATTGTTTGGTAAAGCGCATCCTGTTCCGAAGCTCACAATTCCAGCTTGAATCCAGGCTGAGCCCTGTTTGGTGACCAGTGGGCCACCAGAGTCTCCCTGAAGCATTAGGAACAAGAAAAGAACTGGTTCATTTTTTTTAATTTTAAAAGAAAATGCTTAAGTGACAAGCCTTTAAAATCCCAATCCATTTTGGCAAGCTGTCTACGGTCCACCCCAACATTTCATCCATGTATTCTACTTTTGAACTCTGTTGGGATTAGCCAATTGGTGAAGGAAGCAAAAGAAAATGAAACATTCATTTATTTTCTTTATCTGCTTCTACCTTTTCAGGGTCACCGGGATCACAAAATTAAAAAAAAAAAACAAAAAAACAATATTTTCTGTTATTTCTCATTTTAAATTTTCAGGCAGCTCCTCACAGGGAAAACAAAACAGAACAGAACAGAACAGAAAAAAAACCCAGAACAAAGCAAAACATTAATTTCTGTAATCTCCACTTTTACATTCTCAGGATTACGGGGTTGCATTGGCGCCAATCTCTAGCACAGGCGAAAGGCAGCTCATCACAGCGACGAAACCAAGCAAAACTAAAATTATCTTTATCCGCCTCTTAAGTAAGTAAACTTAACTTACTAAGTATTAGTTTTAGCCTTAATTTCTGAAACACATTCACTGTTAATGGCCCAGTTTTTAACAATGCATTATTTTGGAGCAGTAACTTGTTAAGGAAGATTTTTTTTTTGCCACAAATTCTCCTTTTTTCACCTGACATGAGTCTTTCCCGCCCTCGAGCAGTCCAGCACACATCATGTTGTTTGTGATCGTTGAGACCCCATAGAGACACATGCACTGCCTGTTTCCTACAATTGGAACTTGCACTTCCTGTAGAGTCATCGGGGATGGCAAGTTAACTGAAGGAAAGAGAAGCAATCTTAATATTTTCCTGCAGCACATGACAAAGGAGTAGAACGAAATGCTTACCATTAGATTTAATGTTTCCCCAACCGGAGACCCAAGTCAAAGTTTGCTTGTAGAATGTACTGCTTTCTGAAGCCAAACAGATCGGTTGTATGTAGCTAGTGAAATTCACCGGTGATGCCAGACGCAGCAGAGTGATGTCGTTGTCATGAGGGGGCGAATTATAATTAGGATGTTTTATGATTTGAGAAACACCTACAGCCACCTCGTTTGCCGTTGTTTGAGTTAGATTCTGTTTGCCCAAGTACACAACTAGCCCAGTGACCGACATGCTGCAAAATAAAAGCCCGATGAGAATTCACCACATCAGTCGAGCAAACAGGTATTTTTTGGTTTAACTTATTTACTTGTCAAAACAGTGCGCTGCAGTCAGAACCCATTCGTTGGTGATGAGGGAACCACCACAGAAATGGAAATTGTTCCTTTGAAGACTAACTTGCCATGGCCAAGAGCCCTCCACTGCATCCTGCCCCCCAACGATTCTTGAATTAAGAGGTGCTTGGCCACACACTGCTGGTTGGAAAGACATAAAAAAGCATGTTTTTACGAAGAAGAGCTTTGCAATTTAGACGTGTTGAAAAACTGGTTACCATTGAGCTGTGCGTTACACCCTAGAAGAGAAGCAAACAATTAAGGTTACCAATAACTTTAAAGATAGAGCACTGTTTATGCATTTAAACAATATATACCATTAAACATGAAAAAAAGAGATGCTTTGGAAGATTGCAGGACTACAACTGGTTGAAACCAAAATCTGTGTTAGTTCAAAAGAAAGATAAGTTCTTACCTCTTAGAAATGCAAAGAAAAATGCAGCACTCACTAAACTAATCATCGTCATCGTCCTCTTCATCTCACTGACTGTTCAGAAGCAGTACCTGGCTTGAACTTTTATACCTTTCTCCTGCACACGCCTCACGGTTAACTTAGACCCACCTCCGACTCGCTTTGTTTATAAACTAATAAAAGGTTCATGTTGTGCAATCAGCTTGTCTGGAAATGAGATACGCTGCATGTCGAGGGCTTCGAGTCTTGTGTAAGTCCCATCACACGAAGACTTGAAAATGTGAAGCTTGTAAAACATTTCCAAAGGTGCTAGTTAAAGTTTATTGTGTGTTTATTCTTGACTGCTACGTCTCAGGGATCAAGATGGTGTTTTTGTGCATGGAGTTCCTGAATTCTTTACCTGAGCTCATAATTGAAGGATAACAGGTTTTTTAAAATAGCAAAACACACGCTGGTGCTTGATTTGATTATTGAAATTCTTTAATTATAAATTTATTAATTGAGTTTTTTTTTCTAAACATTTTTTTTGGGTTTAATAGTCTGCAGCGTGAAAATAATCCCCTATATTTAAATGACTTTGATACAAGTTAAAGTAACTGCTAAGAAATTTACTTTGAAATAAAGTATTAAAAGTACCCAGTAAACTTTTGACAAAAGTATTTAAATAAGTACAAATTAAAAGTATGAATTAAGATAAGTTTATAATACAATCAAAAATAGTAAAAGTTCAAATGTTCTTAAAATGTCATCTATTTATGAAAATAGTTTTTAATAAAAAAAAGGAAGAACTTCAAATAAAGTTCACATATTGTGTATTTAGAATATATTTTAATATGCTTTATTTGCAAAAACTATAGTTTATTTTTCACTTTCAATATAACTGAATTTTTAACAGTAAATAAATTTTAAAAATTATTAAACGGAATTCAGTATCCTATACCCACAATGTTACAAATCCGTGAATTCTTTAATTTCTTCTCAATTTTTTTTAAATCAAATCCAGGAGGGAAGGACCATATATATATATATATATATATATATATATATATATATTAAAAAAGCACTTTATCAAGTTATCAGCACACTGCAAATTAAACGAAATATTGATTTAAAGCTGTTTCTGCTGCAGACAGGAAGTGATGCATAGTTATATTACATGCATAGTTAGAATACTATAAACATATCAAAAAGGAAAGCTTGGACGCAGTTTTTTTTATCATCAATTAAGTTTTTGTTGTAGAAAATACAGTCAAAGTAAAAGTAAGAAAAAAGCTTTTCAGAAAAAAGTAGAGTTACAAAGTATTCTAAATGTGTTAAAACACTGCAAAGCGGTCAGGGGTCTGGTTCTCCTGGTCATCCAAATATGGCCAGAGAGGGGTTATAGCTGGGAGTGGTGTGAGTTTAGCTAGGGGTGATCAATGTGTGGGGACTAGTTCCCCAGTGCAGTGATGGGCAAAGAGCTTCAGATGACATGCCTCAATGAGCAGGGATGTAATGATAGACCACAGACGGAGTGTTTGCAACACCACTAACACGTTTCTGTTCAAGTGGAGGGGGCCTTAAACCTTGGACGTGTGTCACATGGGTTTCAGAGGCACCCTTTATTAAATATGTGTGTGGTTTTATTTTTTGTTATTTTAATATGGAAGTCAATGGGAATTTGCTCACTTCTGGGAGAAGCCTCAAGTGGTGAGTTGATGAATTGCAGTTTCATTCATTTCTTTTGTGTACGGAGCGAAATCCTGGGACCCTGGACAAATTTGCCCACTGGTTACACCAGTCTTATTGATCAGCAAAACCGGATTATGTTCTGGGTGTTCTGTCACAGAATGCCATTTTGCTTATTACGGCTCAGAGATGTAGAAAAGCAAAGAGAGCCTTAAATGGTCTGTCAGTATCAGTGAGAAGGCTACACAAGGCACCAAGCCCAATTATACAGATGACCTAAAGGCCGCATTCAAAACATTCAAGGCTTTTGTACCGACTGAGCCGTATCACAGGCGACCTGCCTACATTCCATGCTGCAATGATAGAGTAATTCATACAAATTCAACCATGAATTGTGCTTTGCACCTTCAGAAACCTGGCATTTAAAATCCTTTAGAACATTTTTTATATTTCTTTACGTATAATTTCTTTATTTATTTTTTTATGATCTGTGACCCGTGATAAATTTTACATTTCCAAGAAATAACGGCTTGATTATTTGCACTCAACATATAATGAATATATGTAATATACCTGTTTAATTTGCTTTATTAAGTCCATCCTACTGAAATCATTTGAGATGCACCTGTAAATATTAAGAATAAATGCCTTGGATGTTTAAGCTCCTCAAACGTTGAAATATGTTACGGTATAGCCATGTTAACTTCAAATAGCAATAAATCCAACATTTAAACAATTTCATCTTCAGTTCATGTTCAAAAACCTTGAAATCAAATCCATCTTTAAACACTACTGAAATTTGACATAAAGCTGTCGTGGAGCCAATCATTTCTGTATTTGTTAAAAAGATGTTAACTAGCTCACACAAGTTCTGAGCGCATGCAGTAGAAATGTTAGCGCATGTCACTCTTCAAACACTAAAAAGCCCAACACGAAACGTCTGTCTTCACCTTCTTTCTTTTGTTATTTAGGTTAACAATGTTAAGCTAACCTTATACAATGGGAATTAGTGAGACTGAAGTCACCAATTCAAGGAAATGAAACAGAATGAGGAAACTGGTGCAAATTTAAGAAAAATTACCATCTGAAACTCATTTTTTATGTATTTGCATCCATAAATTTAGTAAATGACAATCTAATGGATTTAATGTTTAAAAAAAAAACTTGAAGATTCACGTTAATCCTGAAAATCAACCTCTAAATGCTAAACCTGATATTAATTTATGAAATTTATGATTATTTGAGTGCAAAAGTAATAGCATAGTCACCAATAGACCATTAATTGAGGTCACATACCAAAACATTTTTTAATCCACAAACCTAGAGGCTTATTAGAAATAGTGTCAGATGACTGGGACCAATTTAGAAGAGCAAACTAGACCAAAGCAAAAAGTTGTCCTCATTCTTCTCTTGACATGCTAATCATACCATGTACCTATCCAACAAAAGTGTGAGTCATGTTGAGTAGAGGCATCTCTGGCTCTTACCCAGAGAAAAGGCTGTCTCAGGTAACTTTATAAATGCAAATTACCACACAAATAGATTTTATTTATATAGCATAAGGGATGTTGAACAATCCTTACTTAATTCTGTAATACTGTTTTATAAGCTTTAAAACTATGCAGGATAGTAGATGAACACAGCTGTTAATTAAGTGCTTTTGAATTAAAACATTAATATTAATATGATTTGGTTTAATATTCAAGTCAAATGTAGTTATACAGCAGCCTTCAAAGCAGCTGCACAGAAACATAGTGTAGATTAGTTCTAGTTTTTTTTTTTGAGTCAAGATGACTTCAGTAAAATGATGGGTTTAGTTCTTTCGCAGAGGAAATGTATAAAATAAATCTTATCTAATTATTGGCGGTTTAACAATGTGATACTTACATCGATATGATATGCATCACAGTATTAAAAACAATTATTAAGAAGAGTTTTGAGACCACAAAGCTAAGAAATCTGGGTCTAGTTTGGTTCATTTGAGAGCGTTTGATACAATCCATCCACTAGGGGGCAGTGTTTGCATTAAGTCATCTTTTTTATTTTAAGGTTGAGAGAGCTAATTTTATCTTTTTCATTTGAAATGTAAGCAAAGGATCATTTTCTCCTAATAAATAATGCTTAAACAAGAAGATAAAGTAACTAGAGTCACAATCATCCAGGAAGCAAAGAGCTGTCTTAAATAAGACGATTTGAGGAATAACTTGTGAGACGAGTTCACAGTTCAAGCAACCAGCGTCTGTCAGGAAATTCTGAGAATTAATTATAATCATCTCCTTTCCTTGTCAACCTTAAATTTGTTCTGATTTAGTTATTAGTGACAGGGAATAAAAGTTCTGAAAAGAAAATACGCAATAAGCACATGCTTAGGGTGACCTTGAGAAAGGTACTTGCTTTGTTGACAATCCCATACAAGACGCTGCTTATGTGTGATGCTGAAAAATCATATTTATCTGGTTTCATTCAGTGGTTGGTTAGATAAATATAAGTAGAACTTTGTATTACTTTTTCAAATAAACCCAGTTTGTGTTACTTTTTAAAATAAAATAACATTAAATATTGCTGCGTGTTGTTCATGACATTGTTACGGATTCATTCAATAGTTTATCCCATGAGCTTAGGCAAAACGTTGAGTAATGTTGACACTTATTGTGGATTCACGTAGCCCCATTCTCCCAAAAGCAGCTTGAATGCCAGACTGAACTATAGTTACCATTCCAATGGAAAGTATAATCCCGAGAGCAAGCCATTGTTTTGACCAGCCAGTGACAGAAATATGTTTATTTCCATCACACCAACTCTGTATATTCAGGTTTTATCTGCTTGAGCATTTTGCTGCATACACCATTGCAATTCTGAAACCTGAGCATGCTGGTTTCTGTGTCTTCATTACACCCCCTGAAACTTCAGAAATACTTTGTTTTGTGATGGAACCACACCACACATTCAAATTGGAAAAATACATTGTTATTGATGTTGGGAACAATAACTACATATTCTAAAAATCTTTGACTAAAGATAGTGGGAAGGGTGTAATCATATAGTGCCAAAATAGATGAAATAGACAAGTAGATGAGACGCAATATGTCCTCGTCAAGGCAGTTCTGGGAGGTGATAATATTTTGGAACATTTTAGATGTGCTTTGAAATCGGTCTGTTGGTTAGTGTATTAATACCGCCCCATTGCACACCAGTTTGGACAGAAAAACCCATTTCCTTTGAGCTGTATGATAAATTCAGTAAATGTATTTCCACAATAGTTCCCTTTCGGGGTCACGGGGGTCTACTGGTGCCTATCTCCAGCACACATTGGGCGAGAGGCAGGGGTACACCCTGGGCAGGTCGCCAATCCATCGCAGGGCAACATTCCCACACATTCACACCCTAAGGGGAATTTAGATTAGTCAATTAACCTAATCGCATGTTTTGGGGATTGTGGGGGAAACCGGACTACCCGGAGGAAACCCACGCAAGCACAGGAAGAACATGCAAACTCCTTCCAGGAAGGTCAACTGATAACCTTCTAACTGGAAGGCCACAGTGCTACCCACTGCGCCACCATGCCGCCCTACGATAGTTCATCCAAATTTCCAATTTTCCAACATTTTCTAAATTTCATCCAGGGTTTTTATGCAATATTTCAAAATGTGCAGAAAAATAGCTGGATGGAAATGCAGATATTGTGAAGGTACCTGATTGGCTGAAGGTTTGAATCAGTTATATACAGTCAATGGCTGCTACTCAAGAAACAACTCCCGTCATTTGGTAAAAACCCAAGACTTGATTAAACGTAAGCAAATGAGCAGAAAAACAAAACAAAAGAGCTGTCTCAGAGTTTACATGGACGTTTACAGGAAGCCTAATCTCCAGTTATACATCCAATGTGACTTTTTTTAAACATTTAAACATTTCACACAAAGTAATCCCTAAAGGGTCGCGTATGTTTTAGAACTGCACTGTATTTCAATCGTTGCATGAATGGCATTTAAAGCAATCTGGTTCTTTTAAACATGACACTGTATAACAAATATTTTGCACTGGAGTAAATAATGCAATTTAAATACCAACACTCATTAAAACCATGCCATCCAAACAATTTATGAACACACACCTCCCAGTTAGTAGGTCACCTGTTCGAGGCCAACCAATGTTCTCCCCGTGCTTGTTTGGGCTTCTTCTGATTACTCCGATTTCCCCCCAAAACTTGTTTCAGGTTGCTCAAAATCACCCTTAGGAATGAAGCCGTGTAAAGGTTACCCCTCGGTGAACTGGTGACCTCTCTGGCCTCCAGTGTTGCCCTGAAGAGAATACTTGTGTGATCACATCTCTTAACACTGAATTGTTCTAAAATGATCATTTTGGTTAAATAATCGACATGTAAATCATAATGAGTCTTTCAGGAATTATACTTTACTCGTAATCCTTTACTTGATGATGACTAAGCATTCATCTCCAGTGCATCGCGTAAGTGTCCTTTTCAGGTTTTCCCAGTTTGTTTCTGAGAAAACGCTTTGGTTAGTCACACACACAAGACTCGAATACCAAATGATCTCTGTGAAAACCAATGGAGGGAAATGTTCAGCAGATCATGGTCTAGATTTCAACCAAGCTGCACATTGGTATTTCCCAAAATGAAATGCTTAGCTCTTCAATGTATGTTAGATCCTGGACTAAACATAGACACATCGATGAACATTTGGATGACATTTTAACTGTGGGGTGCACTAATCTTTTATAACACTGATGAAATATCACGACTAGTGTATGAGTGCAGTGAGAAAAGGTCTATTATTTAGAACTGATCATTGATCTGATGGCTTCCGGCTGCAGCTCTAGTTTTCTGTGGAAACTTGCTTCCTGTATGCTGTCATTCTCAAAAGAAAAAAGAAACATATTTCATTGTAAATAAAAAGAATCTAAAATGGTATGTAATTAAGAGTTATCGCAATAAACTTAAAAAAAAAAGTACCACAAAAATAATCTTCAATTCGCCCTCCATTCGAAATTCTCTCATTGGTTCCTTGTTGTTAGTCACATCTGCTCTATGTCTTCACTTATTCAGATTGTGAAAAGAAACATTTTTTTTTTATTGTAGAGAAACACAACAAAAACAATGCAAACTTTTCGATCACATGACTATCATGCCGTTGCTGGGTCAGAAAGCAAACATTTAGGGTTTTCATCTTTCTAAGTGATATAAAATAAACAATATATAACTATTTAAAATATTTCATGAGCATGTGGTTGTTCATCTGTGGGGAGGAAGCAAAAGTCATCCCAAAGCTTTTAGATACTAGGATTTTACCAGTGATCCCCTGCCGCTCACCAAAGAGAAAAGCTTCTGCCAAGCGGATTCCCAACCTGTCTTTAAAGCAACTTTCTGTGCAGCACCAGGTGATTCATCTTTGTTTTTTCAAAATAATTACCTTTGCACAGAAATACTTTTTTTGCACCGAGTTGAAAGTGTGCATGTTTTGCATATGTATAAATCACTTTATTTGTTATTTACTGCTGTATTTTTGTTTCACAAAAATAAATTCTATTGATTGAAAGAATGTATGGCCATTTAGGTGGAAAATCCATGGATTTATAGCACTTTTTGAACAAAAACATTTACTGTTCAATACAATTTTTTTTATTAAAAATGTTAATGTGATTTTATTGGTTTAATTTGTTATTGGAATCTCGTTTTGATCTAGTTTGAAACAGAAATACCTCCTAGAAAACCCCAAAATAAAAATAAAATATACATATATTAAATTAAACTAAAACACCCTTTAAATCCCAATTACCCATTTATGGATAAATAACACTTTGGAACCAAACTCTTCAAATATTTTACAGAAATTAATTAGTGAAAACGCCTATAAACAGCAATAGACGTATGTGTGCAATAAGTTTTAAACCTGATACCATTTAATCTAGAGAACAAATCTAGACAAGTGTCAAAACAACAACGATGTGCCTTGTGCTTCTAAAAACGCATTGAAAATGTTGCCTATTGGTGGCTTCGAGTTTTATGAGCTTGTAAAAAAACTCTGAAGTGGAATGCGTATGCACTTCAGGTAACATCTAAACCTGTTCATCTCGTCAAGCATGTGTACTTTTGTCCCATGCATCAACAATCACTGAACCACAAAACATCTACAAGTTACATCATTCAAATTTCCCAGACTGCTTTTGTCTGGTAAAACTTGCTGAACATTAAAAGATGACTAGAATGATTAAAAACAGATTTTAAAAGTCACTTGGTTCCAATACTATTATACACATACCATGTAATAATGGAAAATGGAAAACACTTAACTTTTGCATTAGAATGAGGAAAAAAAATGTAAGAGGAGGAAACTATGCAGATCATCAAGGAATGTTTTTTTCCACATTGTTTTCCTATTGAAGGTCATGTGAATTGTTGCTTGTGCAACAGTGCCAACTACTCTGCTTCCATCTAGAGGACTTATGAGCCTTGCAGACCATTGAGTTAAGTTTCATGCCCAGTAAATATAATATTAATAAAATGTTTCTATATCAATCTGCATTTGTGAACATGTTGCTCTGAATTTCAGTACTTTGATGGGATGCTACCTGTGCCGCGAGTTCCGATGTAATTTTCCCTGGCTACTACAGTTTCCAATCAAATGTCAGAGTCATTAAAACAAAGAAGAAGTGAATGGGAACGACAGCAACTCAGCCTTGGAGTAAGATGACAGAGTGAGGTCAGTGGTTCCTGAGGCAGTCTCCCACAACAAACCTTTAAACTTGTTTTTAAGTTCCTATATTTGTTCATAAGGGACTACTAGACCAACCAACCATTAGCTCAGCCTTTATGCCAGTTAAGAATTCATTTAAATTTAAGTAATTTAATTCTTAATTAAGGGAGTTCTTGTTTATTTGAGCTGTATGCTTAGCAACACACATTATTTGGAAAATAGAGCTAAATGTAAGCTTTGGGAGTTTTGTGTTGGTCCAGACAGTCAATTTTATTTTTTATGTACGGTAAAATGCATCCAGGTAACTCATAACTTACTAGAAATTACATATAGATATGAATCCAACTTACAATTTGTATTTAACACTAACTCAGCTGCACCTTCAACAAGAGCACCATACTTGCCTCGCAGTAAACCTTCCGATTTAGTGTTTTATGTTTTTAAGTGGAACGTTTAAAGCATTTCTAGGACTGTGGTAATCTGGTACAATATCCAAATTCACCTGCCAAATAATGCTCCATTTTTGCACTAATCTGCAAGTTCTCAACAAACTGAAGAGTCTCCAATGAGCAACTTGAGGTTATGGCTGCTGCTATGAGACCCATGGTTGCCATTGGAGACAGAGGCTTCCACTCCGGAATGAGGCATCAGGGGGACCCACCATGGAAACAGAAAAAGCTTCAGTTGATTGGGCCTATGGCCTAGCACCGGGAGTCACATGGTACCACTGTGACCAACCCCCCTTTCCTTTTCCTCAGAATGCATACAAATGGGGGAGGGGATGTAGAGCAGGAGGGAAGTGAGAGCAAAAGAGGGAGGGTTGATCTGGAAGCATGAAGGGAAGGTGAAGAGCACTAGGCAAACAAATGAGTAAGAGGCAGACCTGTATCCGTAGCTATAATGGATAAAATCACTGCTGCAGCACTGACCCTTTAGACTGGAGCAAATGTTCTGAGAAAACCAGAGACAGAAAGAGTGAAAGTGACACAGATAACAGGAATGCTCCAGAGCATTTGACTGGATCAGAGGGAATGCCTCATCATCAGGGAGCCTCCCGGCTATCTAAGGACGTCTGTGGATTATAGTAAGGATTCCATAATCAGAGAGCATTCTGTGGGAATATTGCTGCTGTGCGATGAGAGGGAACAGGAGGCGGAGGAGGGATTGCTGAAGCATGGAGCAGGTAAGAGAATCTGCCAGAATACACAGAGCAAAATGTTGACAGAGATGCTTCGGGGGAAAGCGTACAGCACAGCAGGATGCTAGCATCAGCGTATAGCTGCTGGACAGCACGCAGCCCGCCTTTTAATCGTTGTTTGGAGATGCTGGAAATGTAGGGAACAGTTTTAACTAGCCGTGTTAGCATCAATCAAAGTAATCCGGAGCTCTGTTCTGCTGCTTCTACACCCAATGTTCAGGAACCCAGAGACTAGTTTAGACAACTTCATAATTAGAGGGAAACATCAGATGTTTCTGTAGTTCTGTAGTTTAGGAAAAAGCGTATTACCGGTAAATATATCTAACATTTTCTAATATATTATTGTCATCATAATAAGCTATTTACTACATTGTATTAAAATTAAACCAATTTTCTTTTATACACCAATCTTTTGGTAAAATCGGCAAGGACCATCACAGACCTACATTCAGTTTCACCAAGTCTCAACATGCAATCTCTGCTGGCCTCCAATCAGTGCCCTTCGAATTGAGAGGCAACAGCTTCCTGGAGAAATCTCTTTGTGTTTTAATGTTTTTAACACATTTGGAAGCAGTCGTTTCGGTTTTTATGTCCATTACGCACATCTCAATTTGGAATCTGGGTTTGGAAGTAATGCACCAAATACAGAAGCCACAAGAACTAATGTCACATGATCTGATGTCATCCTTGTGCAATAGTAGTGACATCGTTGGGGGTATATATATATATATACATATATGCATATATTCATTCATTATACTGAACTCATTTTTTAAAGCACTGAAGCAAAGAAATTTAACCTTATTTGATGACACTTCTCAAATTTGTTTTCATTATTTGAGAGTTCCTAAAATGTACGTTACTATGCAAAAATTGTAAGACGGGTGCTGTAAACAAAAAAAATGCGTCAAAATTTTAATAATGCAAAGAAAATCAATATTTTGGTTTTCAATGTTACTTTTTGCCATAAAAGTTTTATAGGCACACTTGGGATGATCAACCAATTATACCAAAGAGGTGATAATGATAATCAGTATCTCACATAGGTTGAAACCTAGTCATGAACTGAAACAACTGCGTAAGAGGCTTAATACTATGAGAGGAACAGCCAAACTCTGCTAAAACTCTGACATTGATAAAGACTAAAGGTATTAACACTGCACTGTCTTCCCAATACCAAGATTTCAAAATATACTGGGGTTTCAAAATGTGCTGTTCACTGCAAATGAATGGGTAACGTTAAGGATCGTGGATGCAGTTGTTGGCCGAGACAGAGGTCACAGTGCAATCAGCTCAGAACTCGCAGAAAAAAGGTCAGATTCAGGTACACCATCTACAGACCTGAGACACCTGGCAACAGGTGGTCTTCGTAATGGAATCCCACCCAAAAAGCCATACCTCTGACGCAGCAGTGAAGCATGGGGGAGGTTCTTTGAATGTTGGGGGCTGCTTTGGATTTGTTCAGGAATAATGGTGTTACAGAATACAGGGAGATACTTACCCATCATGCAATACCATCAGGGAGGCTTATGATTGGCCTTTAAATCATCCTGCAGCAAGAGAATTGACCCAAACATACAGCCAAAGTCATAACCATCTTCTGCGTGAAGATCTGTGGTTAGTTCTCTTGGAGCAACCAACCAGACGAGTTCCTCTAAAACCATCCATTCAGGATGGCTGCTCCTATCATCAGAGCTATGGTGATGGAGCACAAGACACAATGAGGAGAGATCGTCATGTACCTCCAATTTTGTGCAAATATACGGTCATGGAAAAATGCCTGACCAGCGAACATGAGATGACCCATCAGAACCCCACGAAAGCCAGTACCACTCACCTTTGCTTTAATAGAAGTTGCTTAGAAGTTATATTTCAGATGCTGAGCGAGCAATTCTGCATGTGAAGGTCGTCTCTTCGATCGGGTGTATGGATGTCTGCACGTCGGTAACAGTAGAGCTGGCTTAGTGAACATAAGAGACAACAAAAAATAACAGCGGCTTGTCTTTTCTAATATGCAAATGTACAATATGTACAGTAGTTTAATACAATACTCAATAAATATTGCAAAAATGTGATTTCAGCAGAATTTTTAATCGCTGGCATTGTGAAAATCAAAATCTTAATGGCCTTCCTTGTCCTAAGAGCCAAAACAAGCCTATGTTGAACTTTCTTGACTCTAAAACCTGTCTCTTTGAGAGTATAATTAAGTGCAGTTGAGGAAATCTGAGGTACGAGCTGTTAGCAGCTCATGTGAAGAGTTGTTAGCATGCTGCTAATTGGTTTAGCGAGGACCTTGCTTTTCTCTTTGGAACTTTTTTGGCTACAGAAACTCAAACGGTGGGGAAAAGACCATAATAAGAGAGTTTTAATGAAAACCTGATCAGTTGATATCTGTAGTGAGATACGAGCATTTCTTGACAAGACATATGGCATGCTGCTCTTAAACTCCGCCCACCGAGGAGATTGTGCAAAGTGGCAACCTTTTCTTACTTTTAATATAAAGCATTCGTTTTTCCAGGCCAAATCGTCCAAATATTGTATACAGCCGATTCAAAAGTAGAAGAGCTACTTTTCATTTTTGTCATCCCCAAAGTTTACCCTTAAACTTAATCTGAGGTTCGGCTTTAAATAGAAACTATAACTAGTAATAAAATAACAGTAAACACATCAATTTTACATATCGATTACAGCATAGATCTCTAACATTTGTTGGAAATTTCAACTGCAGAGGGTAATGCACAGAGAGTAAGTTGGTACTTGCCACAGATGGCTCCTTTTTTTAATTTTCAAACTCCACAAAGGCCATATCATGCGTTTGCCCTCGAGGAAGCGTGGTGCAAAAACCAGAGAGTGCATTAGAGAATCGCAAGTAGCTACTCGCAACACATTATCTGTCTTTCTCCTTTTATGGAAATGATTTTAGAAGATTTATGACACAATTAGCACGTCCCACTATTGATGGGTTGCTTGAGCAATCTGGTTTGGGGTTATTTAGATGCACTAATTGTAACAGCACCCGTAAAACTCTCTACACAGATGGCCAGAGTAACTCAAAGAACCCCAACCCTGTCCATAACTATTTCAAAGAAGTCTCAGACTTTATAAAACTCCATTATTAGTCCGCTGATCTAATCTGTCATTCACTGTCCTCATGTCAGAACTGATTCAGTTACACACGGCTGATTTCAGGTCCTTGCCGCCCACTTTTTTTGTTCCGCATGGAACAACAAAACAAGACGTACAGAGAGCAGAAATAAGGAGTAAAATAATACAGTCACTCGTTTTAAAAGAAAACTTGTATATGATTTAGTTCAGATGTAAAAACCTCTAAATTCACAAATTAGGCAAACCCTTCAGATTTTCTTTCTGTGAAATTCACTTGATTTACAGCCAGTTCTGTTCCAGTGAAGCAAGATATGGGTCATTCATTGGAATGTTAAACATGTTTTAATCTAAAATAAATCCACTTGGCTGAAAAGAAGCCAAAGCAGCACTTTGTCCAAACACAAAAACTCACATTGATTGCAGTTTGCAAAAAAAAAAAAAAAAAAAAAAAAAAAAAAAAAAAAAAAAAAAAAAAAAAAAAAAAAACCCACTGCATTACCTCTACAGGTTAACTGAATACTCCAAATAGATAGAGTTTTATCGAGTTCGGGAGGTTATTAACATGCTCTGTCACTCATTTGTTTACAAACAGCAAGCATGTTGCCTACTCCGCTATTGTGGCTTATAGCAAATGCACGATTACATGCAGCTATTTGATCACCAAACAGAGGTGTCTGTGTTTTTGCAAACTTCAATGTTAAATATTCGTTTTTAAAACTGGTTTGGTAGAGTCTTGAAAGAGTTTTCGGGGTCCATGTGGATGCAATTTATTGAAACATGCAGAGACCTTTTTTGGTATGAGAATAACCTGATTGAATACCAGGGTGAAAATTAGAAAAGTACAATGATTTGGATACAAAACCCATCACTTAAAGAGTCAAAAAACCCTAAGGATAGAAGTTGAAAATGGAACTTAAGCTTTCTGATACTTGGAAAATAATAAGCTTAGAAAATTTTTAATGATGCTTTTTTTTTCTTTCTACATAACCAGGAATACTCATGAAATGTTGCCATTATTGACTCTTGCTTTTCTACACGACATCCACTTTAGAAGATATTTTAAAAAGCCACGTTTCCATTTGTGAAAATAAGCCACTTTCTGTATTTTTAGACAACTTTTACTCCATCTAATGTTCAGGAAACTGCCTCTGGATTGAAACCAGGACAAAAGAGCTTGCGTTTATCTGTGAGGAGCTGTTTGCTCTTCCTTCAGATGCTTGAGTGGTTATCGGAATAATGGCTGTATATGATGACCTATTATTTCTGCAGCGTTCTTCAGACCTTAACTGCTTCCAGTGGCCGAGAGTAAAAGAGCTCGGAGGACTGTCTCGCACTCATTCTGTTCCATCAATCATCTCACAATTTTCATATCCATTAAACTCTGTCCCTAGAGTATGTCGTTTTAAGTATGATTTGAGCTGGTGGATTTAATGGATTACAGTTTTAGATTTGGAGGCAAATATATTCCAATCCGCACGTAGCCAGATGGTGAAGGATTTGCGTTTATTGAAGCAGATGTTTCCCTCAAGTAATCCGTACATGTTTCCAAGGCAGAATCAGAATTTGAAAAATAACTAACATTATTGATGGACTCATAATGGAAATGTTGTTTTTGCAGATGTAGTAAGTTATAAAAGAGGTTATACAGGGCAAAACTACAGATCTTAAATGAAGCATGGGCTTAAAATCAGGCCTGTACCTCAGAGATATGTTTTAAAGATTACGCTCCCGCCAGATCTTAATGTATTTAACAGAGTCAGCTCGTTTTAAAGCTAAGCCTGGGACTGCACGAGTTTGGATTGTAAAGGATATTTGAGTTTATTAGACTTGGTAGGTGGTTTTATCTTTAGTCCACTCATGTTTTCTCAGAAGCAGCTTGGATAAACATCTTTAAAAGTAAACTAAATTGATTATTTCAAGGTGTGATTTGCACGCTCTTGCAGTTTACACACACTGGCAAATTGTCTGATTTATTGGCCACTGTTCAGAAAATATTAAACTTTTTTTTACTCATGGAGAAGCCTTTTATTGTCAAACAACTGTTTTTACTCTTTTTTTTTTTTCAAATCATAAAGACAACATAAACTTTTCAAGTGACACAGCAGTGATTTTTGCCTGATAACATGCAACAAACTGACCTAAAAGGGTTTCAGTCACTGGCAAAGTGAACCATCCTCACCTCGCATCGATGTTTGTGCAGAAAAGCTTTCTGAAGGTCTGGCTGTCAAAGGATCTACAGAAAACATCGCTGAGCTTCCAAACTCTAGAGAGGTGGAAAGTGAGGGATTCTGTTGAAACCAAGTAGACCAACTAAAGTTTATGCTAAAACTTTCAGAAAAATGAGATGCAAAGAGAAACCTACAAATAACTTCAGCTACATGTGGCGTAGTTTCAAGGAGCAGAATATTAATAAAGCCATTACTAAGCAAATGCCACAAAGTAACCCATCTAGAATACGATGAACTTCTAAGAAACTTCTCGAACATAGTTATTTGGAGCCAAATGTAACTTTATGGCCACAACCATAAACGCTACATTTGTAGAGGAGTCAACATGAACGGAACACCATCTTCAATGTGAAAACTGGAAGTGGGTCACTGATGCTTTGGGGATGTATGAGCTTCAACGGTACACAAAACTTGGTCCAAATAGATGGAATCTGAATGCTGCATGTTCTCAAAGGATCTGCTTTTCCTTTCGGCTGTTCCCAGTTTAGGGGTCACCACAGCGAATCTTGTTTCCACCTAACTCTGTCCTCAGTATCCTCTACTCTTGGACCAACTACCTTCATGTCCTCTTTCAGAACATCCATATATCTCGTCTTTGGCCTCCCTCTTGACCTCTTGCCTGGCATCTCCATCTCCTGCATCCTTCTACCAATGTTCTTAAAGGATAGTGGAGGAAAATGTGCACATGACACGACAACGATCCAAAACACAAGTCCACTGGTCACCAGAGCAAGTGGAATGTTCTGGAGTGACCATCTTAGTCTCCTGACCTTAATGTCATTGAAGCAAATTTTTGCAAGAATTGACAAGAGTTGACAAGAGTTGGAGGCTTTTTGCCTAGAAGAATGAGCTGCTTTAACAACAAAGAAGATAAAGAACTTCATCGACAACTACCTCAAGAGACTCCAGGCTGTCATTGATGTTAATATTAGGAGCTGGGGTTTCTGAAAGTTTCTGTTGTCATTATGGTTTAAAAAGATTAAACACAGTTGTTAAACAATACATGGCTTGACCCAACTATATTTGAAAAAAAAAAAATGTGTCGTTTAACGAAAAAAAAAAACTGTGTTTCCAAAATTACAAATTGATACACACATCACTGTGTTTGTTTTCAAAGTTGACATTTAAAGCTTCTCTAGCATAATTAAATTTTATGACATCACAATGTTGTCATTTATGGATGTACATTGTATATGCAAATTTTGTTTTTTCCCCGTACTGAAACACTATACTTAGAATGGAATGATGTGTGTACATAATGCTGCTCGTGTTTTTGAAAATGTACTGTTCAGACAGGAGGTTGTTTAACCTAAAGCCCAAAGGAACTGATGCAAGAGAAAGGATATGGTGGAATGTGTGCTATGCCACACGTGAGTGAGGAAACAGGATGTTACTGAGTTATGAGCTCCGTGAAATTGTCCGAGTCACCAAAATCTTTCTCAGTACCTTCATCGCAGTTCGTAAATAAAGAAAATGGTGGTAGTTGATATAACTGTACCATTCTTTGCATTTCCTCTCAGTTGAGTTGCTTTTAGTGCTCTCCCACTTTCTCCAGTGCTAATGTTACAGATGCTTCTGCTGATAATCTGGAAAACACACATGTGACTCAAAGACAGATCTCTACAGGGGCTCATGAGAGATTCAACTATGTCGATTTATGACAAGTTGCAGAAGCTACAGAAGCCCAGGGGCCTACATTAACCCCTCCTCCAGCACTACACCTCTTATAGGCGTCTTTAGGCCTAGCGTTAGCAAGTGTTCGCATTAGTCCAAACCCAATAGCCACCAAATGCAAACATCAATAGGACTTGTGCTATTTACACTGTAACATTGTCATTTAAAGATCCACCCCAGTAAAAGTTGTTTTTAAACGTCCACTACTTTCCTCAGAATCTACCAAAGCAATCCACTTCAAATCACAAATACAGAGTTTGCCCCTTACCCTAAGAGACCTAAGATGCTGAGGACTCAATCTGCTCTGCCTTGAGGCGGGTGTAGCTGCATGGAATGTATGGGATGACAATTTCTGAACCACTTTTTTTTATTTTATATATATATGAAAAAATTCATTTATATTTATATTTAAAAATTTATGTATATTAGTGACAGGCTCAGGACTCTAACCCTGTGGAATCATGTGTCCTGAGCGATAATGCGAGACCACGCCCTCATCATGTTCTAATACTGGCTCTCTCATTCTCATTTTCTCACCATTGCAATAAATGTAGACAGAAATCCAGTTTTGCTTGAATTAGAATTACATTTGCCATGTAGGAACAGCCATTATTGAATCGTCATGACTACTTTCCAGCATGATGTCATCGAATAAAACACTTTGTAACCAGAGACACAAATCCTACTAATACCCATCAGACCACCGATGTTAAAACTTTCAAGACTTTCATTCACATCTGTGAATTGAGCCGAAATAAAGAAGATTTTCAATATTTTTAACAAGTTGGCCATCTGTGAGAGTAACAAATATTTGGATACAGAAGCAAGACTTGCTTATATTTAAAAAGAGACATTGATTTGAAGTGAAATTGATCAAATCTGACAGATTTTGGCGGAGTGCTCTTTAGATCTCAAATCACGCTGCAGAACAAGATGATCAGAACTGACACGGACTTGCAAAAGAACAAGCGCTGCCCTCAATAAATCAAATGCTTAGTCTTACTATTAAACCCAGTTTGAACTGGAATTGTTGCCATTAAATAACAGGAAACCTTCAGCCTGAATTGATAGTGAAACATTACGTCATCATTACCAACTTGGTGTAGCACAAAGTGTAGGTTTTATAAAGTAGCTGCATGTCTTTATTATGAGAGCTGCTGCTGCTGCTGCTGCTGCTGCTGATGAGCGAAGCACATGTGAAAGATCTCAGCAGTACTGAAGCCACAGAACTGCTGTAACCAGTATGGAACAGTGGTGACTGTTTAAGGGAACTTCCCAATCACTTGGCCTCCTCTTGTGGTAATAATTTGATCCGGTTTGGTGAGTATTCCAGGTTAAACACACTCAAGGAAGCACAGACACATAAACACAGTGCACATGATTAAACCATTTCAAAGAAGTTTGGGGTTGGAAATATCTTTTTTTATTTATTTTACTTTGGGTGTACGTTTTGGGTCATTGTTCTGCTGCAGAATAGGTTTCAGTCCAATCAAATGCCTCCCTGATGGTTAAGAATCTCTATTTTTCTGCGCCACCATTTCTATATTTTCACGTGAATGTGAGTCACCTGGTCTTCTTCCCACATCGGAGGTGTGGCTTACAGGCAGCATATCTTTCTTGAAGATGGGTGTAGATGGGTGTACCTGGGTCTCACTGGTTTCTGCCAGCTGTGGGATATCTGCTTTCAAAAGGTAATTAGCTTGATGTGTCTATTGGGGCCAACGACTGCATCTATGCTTCTTCAAAAGAACCGCACACCTTGAAACTCCAGTCTGCTTTGAAATCTCAGAGAGACGCAATATAACTACCTTGTGCCTTCTTCCTATGCTTAAACGTGCCATGCTGGTCCATTTTACGCCTCCTACGCAGTTTTTTCTGTTTCAGTTCACGGCTGGATTTCAGAATACATGTGAAATTGATGATGTTTAACACCTGTTTGGCTTAACTGGTTGGACCTGATGAGAATCATACAAAATCTTTTGCAAATCTCATGCAAATCTTTATGATGGCGTGAAGGTTTGATTATATATATTATAATATTGATTTCACTTTCTATTTTGTACATTTTACAAAAGTATTTGCTACATATAAAACACATTTTAGAATTAGATTTTATGTTGATCGAACAAAGCTCTGGTCCCTTCAAAACATGGACACACATGAAGAAAGGCCACGTCGCTCCTTGCGTTACTTACAGTGAAGGACACAAAAATTCGTTTTGGGGATTGCAAAAGTCCTGTTTGTCCTTCTAATGACAGCCACATGTACTGAGCGAGAGGTAAATGGCCTGGTGCCACGTTCTCTGAGCTTCACGGAGCAACTGTGCCCGGAGCAAGAGACATTTTAAAAAGCTATATTCTTCTGGCCTGCAGTGTTTGCTCGGACCTAATTCATTCCACTGCAGATTTTCACAGAGCTCTTATCTGAAAAGAATAAAGTGAGCTCACTTTTTGGTATGTGAAAAAGTAGCTTTGACAATGAGTCTTTAACAAAGAGCCGGCCGGACTTTGCTTCCTGCTGTATATTTACTCGGTGGTCAATTCACACCCAGGCCTTCCAGAAAATGAAATGGACATTCCAAAGAAAGTAAGTCAATTGAGGAAAAGCTTACAGTAAATACCTTTTGCGAGCTATTTTTTAAAATATATTTCTAAGAAACACCATGGGAGCAAAGCAAGCCTTAAAATCAATACAACATTTGTTCATCTGAGTGGCTGCATCTTATTGATTGGTCTGTCATGTCCACAGCATGACCTGAGGAGCTTGAAATGGAAACAGCCACATATTTAAACAAAATGCTTTGCCCTAATGTTTATATCTGTATTTTTTGTGGATTCTGTTGCAACAAAAAGTGACGTGTGAGGCCATCAAGGATGGTAGCGATGCATCCTCATCATTGTGCATGTACAACAGCATTGTGATGTAAGAACTCCAACTCTCGAAGGAGGCAGAACCAGGATTGGGACACAGCTTACGTGGGCCATTTTTTTTTCAGTAAACATAAAAATATTTAAAAGTTGTCCATTAACTGCATTTAGGCTAATGATGTGTCTAGGAATGTATAATAGTTCTGTATTTTAGACAATTTACATTATCCGATACTTTTAGCACACTTTTTATTGTTTTAAATGTAGTTTCTCACTTGTTGTTGGAATAATTTGGGGACTTTTAACAGGCATTTCTGTACTCGGTGGTAGTTTACTCACCGTCTCCGTTGTGTTGTGTCTTTTCGTTCCCGTTTATCTTTATATCTGGGTACAAAGGAGGCTTTGTTTGCGTGGCCTTGAACGCACCGCGCTCTGACTCCGGTCACGTGTCCTCCTACGTCACAATTTCCTTGTCTCCTGTAAAGACCGACTCTCCCGGTAGATGGCGCCCCACACCGCGGCTTCTCGTTAATCCAAGGCCGTGTTGTAGCGGGACAGCCCGGTGGGGGAATGGAACGGATTTACACCAGGGCGAGGGAAGAGGGAGGGCACTGCGGGCAGCCCTAACAACAAGAAAGAGCCGAATGGACGAAAGAAAACTCAATATGTGGACTTGAAAACGCGTTCATAGTGGTTTTATCAAATAATCACCCGAAAAACCGCTCTCGATATCCCCCTGCAAAACAAGTTCAGCATTCCAATGAATGGAGTTGCATTTTGCCTTGTTGGAATACCTCCGTATCCAGATAACGAAGTAAGTGCGAGACTTTCCATGTTTGAAATGTTTCTTAACGGCAGGGAATGTGTTAAACTGTGTAATTGTGCACAGAAAGCGTGATTTCCTAAGAGGATTAAGTAGCGTTGCTACGGTGTGTACAAACAAGCGAGACCGCTATTCCCAAATAAACCCTTTCTAATCGAGAGCGTTGGTTTAAAAGTCCTATTTATCCCCATATTACTTTTAAACGTTGCTTTTTTTTAGAAGAAACTGGCATGGGACACATCAATGGCACATTGTAGGCAGCGCCACTGTGTTCTCTGGATCCAGCAGCACCGCCTGTCAATCAATCACTGCACACGTCATTCACTCTTTCATTAATTAAAATATTTTTTAACCGATAGAATTGTTATGTTTTGTGTTTTTTGCATGTTTTTTGTGTGTGTTTTTTTTTAAATGGTGCTAGAATGGTTATGGGACAAAGGGATGCTGATCATGTTGATGTTATACTAGTTAGTTTGTTATGAATGTGTTACAAGCTGAATGCATTCATAAAAACGTGTACTACATACTTTTATTGCACATTTAATCTAGAACATTTAAAATATTGCTTAAATATGAACTCTTTTCTTTTGCATTGACATGTAATTCCATATATGTTCTCAAATACATTTATTTAACAAATATCTATACCTTCTTTGATTTAAAAAAAAAATTGTCAAGATCCCCAGCTTTTTACTCACTTACTGTTACCCTAACGCAATTTCCAGATGTCAGTTTTTCAGCAGGAAGTTGCATTACTTGGATCTTTACAAGGTTAATGGAAGAGCAAAGTTCTCTCAGTTTCTTTTTTTATAAGAAATTAAAGATATATTGGAGCATCATTTAAAAAATACTACCCTGTTACTCAAGTTATTTTAAGGATTTTATTATTTTAGTATAAATACGCACATATTTGGCAAAAAAAAAGTGAATTTGCAGAACTTCCTGGCTCTATAATCATGTTATATTAAATGAATTGAATATTATTGTATTTGTTGGGTTTTCAAAGCCTAATTTGTAATAATTATCTAATAACTTCAAAGAATGCATGTTGCTATGTGCTCAAATAAAACATTTGCATTGTCTTAAAACCACACATAAATTAGTAATCTCTAAACCACTTTGATGTTTCTTGTCAGTTTCATGATAGTCACATCAAAATATTTGAGCAGGGGTTCTGACTGTGGCCAGTCTCTGGATCTCAACCCCATTGAGCTGTCTTTGGAACTGCCTGGGGAACTTTATGTGGTTCCAATGAGAGGATGAAGAACTGTATGTAAACCACTAGATTATTTGAGTCTGGGTGTTTGTGTTTTGTTTATTCCTGTGCACTATAACAAAAGATATGTCCTTATGGACTGGCAGCAGCAGTAAAACCATTTCCTAATGGTTGTACCATTGAGGAAAACTGGTTGAAACTCAAAAAGGAGAAAAAAAACATGTCGATTTTTTGTCATAAAAATCGGTCTGGTCTGCATTAGATGGAAGTTATGTGCTCTTTAATTCTTCTTCTTTATGTTATCGAATCGATTGCTCTAGGTGACGGTTTCCTCTTCATCTATTATGTTTTAAAATAGCCGCATCTAATATTCTCAAGCAGGACTTTTTCAAGCAACGACTTGAATTTTACCCTACAACCCACACACAGAGACACAGAGAGGGAAGACGAGAAAAAGATCAGGAAGAAAGATGCTTTTCTCTCGTCAAAAAGACCCAAATGCACTGGAGTTGTTTTGCTCAGAGGCACAGGGTGTGGTGTGTGAGAGTGAATGTGCAGCTCTCTCGCTTTCAGTCATGCCTAATTGAACTCTGATTTAATTATCACAGAGCGTTTAGGCAAAGAGCAGGAAAACGAAAGATAGCGAGAGCATGAGAACACACTCCACTTCATTTAAGGAGATCAGGAGACTGCATTTAGGGAACATCAGATCAGCGCAGTCATGGAGCACTTCTGTGGTTTTGTCTGTCTGAGAGTGACTGACTGGGATTTAATCACGCAGACAAACCTTGGTTAAGCATGTGATTGTCTTGTGTCTATACAAGTAATTGTATGACTCTTCACCCTTGTTGTAATGCAAAGCTGCTGGTGCGCATGGCATTCTGGTTAATAGTGTGTATATCTCAGGATGGTATCTTTCTTTTGTTGATTTCCAACTTGTGTCAGTGGCTCACAGAACCTATGAAGTACATCGAAAAATGCTCACATTCAATTGTCCCTTCTAAAGGCCTCTACACACCAATCCAAATTTTGTTATCTGTTGGCCTCCTGTTGTTTACTTCCGGGAGTTCTGTTGGATTTTCCTGCACATTAAAACCTCTACACCGATCCGAAGTTTCATTCCATCAAAGACCATGGGCGCCAAACTGACCGAACGAATGGTGCCAATGAAAAAGAGTTTTGGATTACCATATCGAATCCGTTTATCGCAAGGAAAACTGCCTCTTTTGTTGACGTGAGTACGAAGTAAATGAGCCACTCGGTGGCGCTCATCCCACATTCGTACAGCGACTTCGTACAGGAAACAGAAAAGAAACAGCGCGCCACTAATCCTTTGTTTTCTCAATACTTCACTTTCGGCATCTTCTTCTTTCCTGTTTCCCCGTGTTGCGCGGACAGCATCTGTTGTTCCGCAAACGCCATCTACAGGCAGGGTATTGCATCAATCTTTCCTCCACCCAGATGAGAAGCCATCTGAATCTCAATTTGGATTGATGTAACGAGGCCTTAAAACGCTGCCAAAGCACTTTAGTCCCCGAAAAGTTGCATTTATTGCAAGTTTTGGCCATGTTTTACTTATATTGTCTGTATTTTACTCATATTTAAATGTATGCAAATGAGGCAGGAGACTGGGTGTGGTGTTTTACTTTTGTATGCAGACCCAAAAGAAAGAAAGAGATCATTACACCAAATATAAGGTACATTTTTCTGTTGAATGTAAAATATTTATTAACATTCGTCAGAAAAATCCATGCTTTTTATGATCAAATTCTGAAGTGAAGAAGTGCATCAATTGACATTTTATTTTCATTCTTTTAGTTTGACAATCCCCTTTATAACCCAATTCATCAATTCTTCTGCAGAATGCACGCAACAATAGAAATATATTTTACTGTGTGAACGCAGTGTGTTCAGTTTGGGTGGATAGGAAAAGAGACAAGGACAGAGTTGGAGGGTTGTCACGAAAACGCCACAGATCTTTCTTTAGAAGATGAAGATGAGGAATTTTCATGAAGAGCATTCACTGTTTCAGTTTCTCAAACTCTCTTATCAAAATGTAGAGAAGAAACCACTGAGGATGTAGAAGGTAATTCTTCCAATAATGGCTCGTGCAATGAGGTTTTCACTTTGTTCCCTGGGATTGGAATTGCGTTTTGGGATCTTCTTGATCTCTTGCTTCTTATATGGACTACAGCCCTCTCGTAATGGCTGATTATTGATCCCTCTCTAACTCTTTCTGCATCTCGCTGCATATCTGCTGTGCCTAGCCCTAAAGGGAGTAACTCTCTTGTTAGTAATGTGGTTGTCTCGATGGCCTGCAGTCACTCCAGAGACCAGTGTTTGACAGTAATAGCCATGGCAGTGACCCACTGACCCTGTGTTCACTAACTGAGAGTGTTTGGGAATGATAAGCATGTCTGTATCCATCCTGAGATGACTAATTAGCCCATGCATATTCATTATATGGTAAAATCAATGTGTTATTGAAAATAAACAACTGTATAAATAACATCTCAAGATTAGCAGAGAATGAATCTTCATTTTCAGTGTTAATAGGAAAAACATTACAGGTCAACACAAGGGCGGTATTAGTTAAATATATTTATTTATCTTGTTGACCATCCAAATTACGTTCACACAGGGGGTCTTCTAGTGATATTACCATTTCACATTGGACAAAAGACAACAATACACCATCACAGGACCATATATAATCACCATTTACTCTCACAGAGTAAATTTAGAGTCAACCGTCACCTTGACATGGATATTTTTGGATTGTGCACTCAGACACATGCATATGTCAATGGGAAACTGGAACTAAGAACCCACTTGCTGCCAACGTTAAACGTTATTATGCGTAACTAAGCATCTCTTGCTCCGGTACCATAATAAAATGACGTTTACTGTCTGTGAAAACAAAAAAAAAGATTTGAAAAACGTTGATTCTAACATAAACATCGAACAATTTTAGTGCAAGAATTCTGAACTTTTCAGAACAGAATTTTTTAAAATGTTCCTGTTTTTTTTTGTTTGTTTGTTTTTTGTAAAAAGCTTTTATTGGTGTAGTGAATATTTCTACTTGGAGTTTTGATTCAAACATATGGAGTAACCCTCTTTTCATTTGGTGTGACGTTCACAATTGTGACAAAAACAGCTTTGTTTGTGCTGATTTGAAAATAAGTTATTGCAATCAAGTTCTTACAGGGAGAATTCATCGAAAATATCTTGAAAGATTTAAGGATCGATGCCCTCTTTGGCACACAAAGAAGGGCATAAATAAACCAAATATTTACAAGGAAATACTAAAGCAGGTATGATGAAATGAGTTCAAATGAGTTTTTACCCACCACTTATGAGTTTTTTTACTTTATATGACATCACATGACAATTTAAAACTTCAAAATTATAAAGAAACTCATATTTCAACTCAAAATCTAAAAAAAAAAACATGTATCTTTGCAAAATTAAGAGTTATAGTTATACAATAATTATTTCAGGGATGATATAAATGGGCTTGATGTTAGTTAGTCAGTACAAGCTGTGAGTTATTGTACTTTTATTTTTTATTAATTCTAAAGCATTTTTTCTATAGCTTTGTCACAATTTCAATGCTTACAAAATATTTATATATTTTTAACTCAAACTGCGAATCTCGTGAAACCTTCAAGTACTTGTGGAAGTTATCCGTCTGCACAAGAACATACCAAGCACTATGCAAAAGGATTTGAACCAGGATCTAAAAGGGGTCAAATAATTTCCAGGATCAACATACATTTTTAAATCAGCTCCTTAGCAACCAAACTGTTTACCCTAGCAACCAAGTTTTTGTAATTCTGAAATCTCAGCTATGATAAATAATAGAGAAATGGGAGTTACCATAGTAACAAACTTGGCATATCTCCATCTCAGCTTAGGGAAATCATAAAGACATTTGGGGTTGGTTTAGTTGACGCATGTGAACATTAGAGTGTGTGTGCAAACGTTAGCCATCTAGTTAGAGTGTTATTATATACATTAAAGGATGTTGTGTCATTAGCGACAGTGTCACCTTGTCCTGCTTTTAGAACAAAAAAAAAAGTTACACTGAAGAATACAGAACACTGTGGGAAAGCCCAAAAAACACGCCAAGTTGAGCAGTTTACAAATAACCTTTGATTTTTGGCTTGTGAGGGAAACCAGAGGAAAGCAGAGCTGATGCAAACTCCCTCCAGGAGAGCAACCAGCCAGCCTCGAAACAATGACCTTCTAGCAGTGCTACCCCAAAACAAAGCAACACAGATTTTTAATTCTTATAAAATCTCTTTAAATGCTTTTCAGTATTTTGTTTGGCTACAGGATTAGGGCAAACACTGAAACTTTCCATAGTTGTCAGTACAGAGCGAGCTATGAGCAATTTATTGCTTGACTATGATGAAAATGCCTCTGTTCCCACTGGATTGCATTCCTTTGTGCCATACAGAAAGAGAGAGTGAGTGGGAATGAGAGCAGGAGTGAAGGACGAGTTGGACGGATGGCTCACAATGGCTCTCTCTTTACTGAAGAACACAGTGCTAATGCAGCTCAGATTGTTGATGCTGCGCAGCCGGTGTATGTCTTCGAGAGGAAGGAAGAGAAGAGAGATGAAACTGTTCATGTGAGCTAGAACTCATTGCTCATTTATATTATGAGAAAAACATTTTTTTGGTTCTTTACTAAAACACATAAATGGAGGATGAAATGGTATTGCAAAAGCATTAGTTCACAACCCTGATTAAAATAATTAAAAACCCATCATTTTTATCATTTTTTTACAGGCGTTTATCATTTTTCACAGGTCTGTGAGACCGCACATTTGGTTGTTTAACAAATATGGCTGCCAATGCAACCACGAATAAAGTCAGTTTTTGTCCTTTAAAAAGTTTTACTTAGTTGTACAAAAATATATATGTTCGAAAATGTAATTAAAATCACAAAATATCCCTAGTTTCAAATGAAAAACATGCTTTCTTGTGGATTTGGTCTTGAGACAGCTTTTCTAAACGTTGCAAAAGTACGAAATCCCTTGTTGTGTGTTATATTTCATGTCATAAGTGCATATATAGGTCTGAATATTGTAAATAAAAACATTATAATCTATAAAAATGTACAAACCACCAGAATTTCCACAATCAGCATTTGCTGATCCTTCAGAACCATTTGTTTGCTAATCTGAAGTTCCTTTCAAGCGTTAATAACGAATGATATTTCAGAAAACAAAGCATTTAAATGTCAAATTTATTCTGTTCCTTTATCTCTGGGACTTTTTTAATTTTATAAGATGCTGATGGAGAAAATTGAGTTGTTTTTTTGTTTTGTCAAACTGCAGCTATTGTTTACTTTTTAAGTAGCTTGTATGCGATATTTTTTAAGTGATTTATGTTTTATAGATTTTATAGTTAATTTATAGATTATTATTAGATTATTATACATCTTAAAAAGGTCTTAAATGTTTTAAATATGACCCGAAGAAGCACTGGGTAACACTATACGGCATTATATTCAATAGCTCTTGTAAAAAAAAAAAATCAGGCCGGCCGAGGACCATCCTGAGTAGAGTTTGCATGATGTCTGCTGTTGTTATTGAGGGATAAGATTTTCCACTGGGAGTCATGTCTAGGCAGGCTGGGATTGAAGCCGGGGACTGTCTTTGCTGAAGCGGCTGATGGGGAGATTATTTGAGCGGGGAACAGCACAGAAGCAGGAGCCTAAGGGCAGGGAGGACAGCGCTCCAAACACATCTCATTCCTGCTCTGTGCATCTTCTGTCATGCTCTTCATTAGTCATCCATCAGAATGTCTATCTGATTACACTTTTACAGCATTTGATTGATTTTTATCTCTGCCAGGTACAGTCATCAAAATTGGTTTAATTAAAAATACCTCTTTTTTTATTTATCGTTATATCTGATGATGATTACCCATTTTTACCTAGCTCTTTGAAAGATACATTCTTCCCCTTTTTTGCAAAAGAGATTATCATCACTGCTTGAAGATGCCTTTTTCTTTTGCGTTTTTTTTATTTTCAGAAATGTTGTTGCATAAAATTGCAATTAAGGTTTCGACTGATGAATAATGGGGAGGGGGAGATCACCAGTCCATTTGAATAAACTTGAAGAACTTGGGTATTCTAAATATCTATTACTCTACATAATCTGGTGAAATTTCACATGTTCCTTGTAAAACGTGGTTGTTGAAGTCTTTAAAGTAAACTATTTGCTGATGGTTTCCTTAGAGTCAGAGTGAGTTGCTTATAGAGAATTTCTTTGTGAGCAGTTGCGTTTCTCTGCATTGTGCAATGTCTTCCTTCTGTGAAGGAACTTTCAGCTTCCATGAAATGACCCCTAAAGCAAATCCTAGTGGTTCATGACCTTTCTTCATCAACTAATCAACAACTTTAACTTGTTTTTGTTTCTTATTGGATGTGGTGTGTTTGTTATTTCAAGCACTGACATTCCACCATACCTTGGTCTATCTTTACAGCCGCTCTCGTTCTCAAGATCAACTTCTAAAGTGACATATTACCTTATTTGGTTATTTTCAGTTGGGTTGCACATCTTTCTGCTATGTTCTCTCCACTAATCTCTCATTCTCAGCTGGTTTATAAAGCTCAGATGATTTTATGAACTTTTTGAGAGGAGTCTCACAGACTAGAAAGCGTCCATTTGGCAAAAATGATCATGTATGGGTGTGAATTATTGAGAGTTCAAAAAGTGAAGGCAAATAGCAGCAAAATTGATGAACGTTTATGCCTTAAACTCAAGTGGTGGTTAAAAATGACTTTTTCTTTTCATCGATCTCTGTTCTTAAGCATAGGAAGCTAAGAGAATGAGATGTTCACTGCATTTAAAAGTTTGAGGTTAAAGGCTTGTGGTGTTATGGCTGGTGCGGCAAAACACTCACACAAACACTTAATAGTGTTTATATGTTTCTTTTAATTGCAGTATACCAATATATTATAATGTCTGAACAATTACTGTACAATAACTAAACAACTGTACACTGAACTAAACACTAAACATCACATTTATTTTAATATGTTAATTAGTCACAAAGTGTGCAGCTTTTGTCACTGCAGTGCATCTTTCTGGGCTTCTGAAAGAACATTTCCAGAGCATCTTGGTATGGATAGTCTGAAACTTCTGGTCCATTTATTGAGATCCGCATGCAGGCTGCAAGATGGTCCCCTTGCAGCCTATTGCGAATGTCTGTTTTGACCTGTAAATACATTAACTGTTAGGCTTTAAAAGTGATTACTGATAGTAACAACAGTAAAAATCAACTTAACATAGTGATAGTTTAAAGCAGGAAATGCCATTGTATAACTAACTAGCTAGCTATTAATTAAGCAATTTATTTATCAATTCGTTCATTCATGCTTGTGTGTATTTACTTACTTACCAAGATCAGTCTTGTACAGCCAGGGGGAGTATTTCCCCTCTGACAGCCAAGCTGGGTCAAAACCTGTCGTTCTGTGGTGGCTAGACTTTTGCTGCTTGTCAGGGGCAGGACATGCAGCACTTGGGCTCTTTTCTGTACTTTGATTCGGAGTAGGAAAGCTACACCGGCTGCTGCTCGCAGCAGAACACGTGCTGTCATCATCACCACCTTGGGAGCGTTTAAAAAACGCTGATATTTTTGCCTGCTGCGACATACTCTCCGACGCGCGGTCTATGTCCGCTGATGGGTGTGTGTGTGCACGCGCATCGGAGCGGAACTCCGCGGTGCGCGCGCATCGGGGCGGATAAATAACATAATGCTATTTAGTTTAATAAAAGAAAAAAAACAAAGACCTGTTATATATAAATTACTTCTTTCGTTATTCGACGAAAATAAAATAAAATTAACTTGACCTTCAAGGGGGGCGGGGGGTGCCATTGGGGGGGCGGGGCGCCCCTAATATAATGGTAAGGGAAACACTGCAGACCTTTGTATTAGTTTTGGGGTTGGGTCAATCAAGTGCTTATGGTTAGTGCTCATGAAGATTCCTGGTTCAAAACCAAAGGTGTTAGTACGTTCTCCACATGGGATTCTAAATTGGACTTCCAGCAGCCTTAGTTGAATAGAATGATTCTAAATTTGTATTCTCTAATATTTTAATTCTCCCAAAAAGAGTTGTGGTATACGCCAACAGATCTCATATGTAGCATGGGTGGTGGAAGACAAAGAATATCTCACTAGATTGTTTTGTTTTTTTGTGTCCTGTTGAGCTATGACTGAAGGCACTGAGGCATTGGACTTTCTTATTCCTCCCCAAACATCTTTTCCCTGCCATGTTGATTTGTGTACCTGGTTTGTTCCGTCACATCAAGCACTGGCAACTTCCTCATTTGAGTCACATGTACCAACAACCAGAACGCTTTCACGTGGTTTTGGAGATCTTTCCAGGAGTCTAGAGGATTCCTTTCACTCCATTGGTTCAGTTCATTTGGTCCAGACAAGGGCCAACAACCTCCACTGTTATGGGTCTTTTTCACTGCGTACTGATCGCTCTGAACCAAATTACTTCAAAAGAACCAAAATGCCGTTTTGTGACAACATCCACACAACTTCCTTCTCCAAAGTTGTTTTTGGTTGGTTTCTAATGATCTTGCAGGATAATACCACGGAATTCCTACAACGTAGATTGTATTAATCACGTAAGATGATTTTAAATGCAATCAAAAGGTGAAGGCGCATGACAAGTCAATTACAGAAGAGGCGTCCTGTAAAGTTTGGTCTTTGTGATGTTCTAGAAGTTTTCTTGTGAGTTTAAATTTCTAAAACAAAGACATTTCTTATCTTATCCTGTCTCCTCTCCTCCTTGACCACAGTGCAGGGTAGAGTTCAGCAATCTGGCTGCATGCATCACCCTTGCATGAAAACATTATCATTTGCATCACTTAATTACACAGGGGTGATCTGAAAAGGCCCAGTTCTGTGTGGTTTGGGGTGGTACAGTGCCATTTTTGACCATAACAAGTCCCTCTCCCTTCATGGAGAGACCAGACTCACAGTGCAATTAAACTGGTGTCGGTTAAGAGAACATGGGATTTTTAAGTGAACGATGGCTATGGCCATTTTTGTATTGTGGAATAGAAGAGTCTAGATGAAAACATTGGCAGTAGTTTTGAAATCGGAAAGCGTGTGACTGCATACAACACCATTATTTTAAGTGTTTATGTTTTACACAGAAATTCCATTTTTAGAAGTTTCATTTGTAAGAAAAACTATATTCACATCCGTCTTCTTCCTTGTTGCCATCTTGGTCACATGACATGATGCCTCACCAGTTACCTAAGCAAAGCTTCCAGATTATTTTTTACAATTACATTGACTGTAAAATTGTACAGTGTTCCTGTATTTCAACTTGGAATCAATGCATCCTTTCTGGGATCTCTTCCCATGGAAATACTGAAAAACTTGCATCTGTTCCAGAAAAAAGAAAAGAAATTAGCTTTAGAATATTTTTCTTATTTACATGTAACACACACATGAACCCCACCCTACTGATTTCTGGTGAGAGAAACATCCAGTTTAATATGGTCCATTTTGCATTGGAATCCATAAACCTCAGGACTGTGGAAACGTTGATGGTTGGCAGAAGGCACAGTTGCTATGGAAATGGGGTGTGGTTGTAAGAGCAACTGTAGTGATGTGGAATACAGCAATGCAGAAGGGAAACCACACAGCATTCACTGAGACATTAAGAGTTATGGAGGATGTATTTTTAGAGCAGAACAATTTCACAGTTGACTTAAAAGGGGTCAGTGTTGGTGAGCAGACTATCCTCAGGTATCTGACACATATGTTACGCATCCAGATCCCCTCATGCAGGGCCCCCTGAAGCTCATAACAAATGTCATGTTTGCCTTTGTCGTTTTTTTAAGGGAATTTAATATCATTCACTGGTAACGAGCTATATATAATACTCATATCCATCATTAAGCCATGGGTATGTATTTGTTCTTGTCTTCACATCTGCTCTGTGTTTAGTTTCGGCTCCAATCTCTCAGCTCTTCATGTAGAACAGGTGTGAAGCCCCTCACACTTCCTCTCATGCACATAACTCTGACCGAGTACGACTCGCTCAAATACACATACAGTGCATTCCTTTTGTGTAACATTTAGAAATTATTAACAATAAAATACACAAAACCCCCTGCTCAGTTTATACTTCTGCATCGAGCAGAAAACGTACGTGCGGGTTACAAAGATTTGACAGGACATCAAAGTTTAGACTCCCTGCAATCTTGTCGTACAGTTGGTGGCTTTTTTCTGCACTTCTTTCATCAATCGCTCAGTAGCCATGTTTCAATTTATTCATGGAATAAATTTGCGAATAAAGCACCGTTTCCATCCAATGAGTCCAAAATTGTCACTTCCTGATAAACTGGCACCAAATATGAAAAGAAAAATGGAAGTTGCTGTGTTAGGGGAAGGCCTTTTCATGCATCTAATAACTTACTTGAAAACGTTTCCAAAACGCAATTCGTTTCGTCTTGATTTTGGGACCTTCACCACTGCTCTTTTGGAACGCAGCATGGGAACCACTTTCATGACAGACTTTAGATGTTGTGCAATGAAATCGGTCCATTGGCTTGTCCATCAATGCGCCCCATCATTCCCTAGAAGTAAATGACTTAAAAACAACAATCTAATAAATGCATTTCCAGATTATGCACATTATTTTCTTATTGGATACAAAGGTTTTTATGCTGTATTTTAAACTGCGCATAAAAATAGGTGGATGGAAACATAGCTAGTGACTTGATTTGCGTTGGTGTTTGTTTTGTTCATGGCGGAGAGTCGGAGACGCTCGTTACGTATGACATCACTCTAGAAACACTGTGCTATTAAACTGAGCGATCACAGAGCATACGGTGGGCGTCTACAATGTGCTCTGCGTAAGGGCAGAAGTATAAACTGGGCTTTGGTGTATTAGCAATGAACCTTCTTTTGCACAGTCTTGCATTATAAGATATTAAAAAAGATACAAGTTACTGTTAACTAGTCACTGGGACAACTGGATAAACAGATAAAAATAGCTCTTTGATGTAGTCTAGTCCCCCAGTTCAAATCCCTCAAAGACACATTTTGTGCATGACTCCTTTAAACCATTTCTAACCATTAACGATAAAATTGTGAACAAGCTGGATTCACCTCTGTATTTATTGTGAAAACAACCACATCCCAGTAACAATTTACTATGTGTCCAAAAGCAATGTAGATTAACGGGATTAAAATTTGTAGAAAACTAAAACGGAGAAAGATTTGGGTACAAATTATTGCATGGATGCAAACAAGCTTGAACATTTATAGCTTGTTATACAGTGCTGCCACCTATTGGTGTTTTCATTCCACCCAACCCAATATCTTACCTCCAGTCGTCATTGCTCAGAAGGATTATAACTGGCATTTATTTCCCCAAACACTCTTTCTGGCTGATTAAAGTCAGTCTAGTCTGTTTCTAAATGCTTCTTGGTGCTTGTCAGGTCTCCTATCATCTCCATTCAACCTGGTCACCACACGAGAGCTTGTTTGATATCAGCTCATCTGAGTTTGTTTTGAGCTGTTTGAATATATGCTAGCTCTAAGTTTGCCAAAGCAGAGTTTATTCTGGACACGTAGGGTCACTGTGTGCATAAAATGATTAGGCTGTTTGTGTGCATGGCCACCAGGGGACAGAATGCACCTTTGTAAAGGCGAAACAGTGAACCTTTGAAAACAAGGAGGTATTTTGTAAAGTTGCATTGTATTATTTGCTTCAGTTATCCATTGCATAGACATTTATTGATACATGCAACAGACATGTTTGTGTGTGAGGACGAAGATTAGCTCTTATCATGCCAAGATTTGCTTTATATTTATATAAGATACGTACGTTTAGCTAGAAAGTTATGACTGAAAGACCTGTGAAATTTCTGATATTTGACATGTTTTAGGAATTTTCTCCCCTTCTTTTTTCACAGGAACCCTTTGATTGTCTGATTTCATTTTGTGGTTTAAATAAATCTTCAGAGCATGAGCAATTAGTTTTTATATGTCTCAGTTATTACAGGATTATTAATGTCATTAAAGGAGATTAAATGGGAACTCTTACTTATATTGTTAGTGGGACTAATTCGTCTTTATTAGGACGGGTTATGATTAATGTATCAAAGTTATATCCAAATAGGTAAATGTGAAATACAATACAATTCAGTTAAAAGAAAGTATGACACAGTGGTTAATTGTTTGTGTATATGATGCTTAAATGCTTTATATTTATTTACATTTAAATTATGAGCGAGCCAGTGTTTATTTCATCTCCATTTTACTGAAAATTACTTTAAAACAGAGACTCATTTGGATACTGATTTTAGTAAAAAGAATGCTTAGAAACCGAGCCTAACCGAGCCTTTTTATTTCAAGTAAAAACTTGAATTAAAAAATTCTTTTTAACACATTTATCAGTGCTGTGTTTTGTTTTTCTATTATTAATATGTTACTTCTGCAATTTTTTTTGTCCGGAAGCTCCATTAACCAATAATGTTTGAAGCAATAAAAAAATACTACTTTTGTTGAGTTATCAGAGTTGCGTGTATTTATTGCAGAAATTAAAATTATGAGCAAGCCAGTGTTTGGAAGAGCACATCTGATATTCTTTTCCATTTTACAAAAAATTGACTCATTTGGATACCTATTTCGATTTCAAAATTGGTGAGAAACAGAGTCTTACCCACAAGAATAAACTTAGAGACAGCATTGGAAAAAAATCAGCGCTGTGTTTTTTTTTCTATTATTGATATGTTACTTGTGCAAATTTAACTCCATTAAGCAATGATGTTTGAAGCAAAAAAAGTGCTTTTGTTGAGTTATGCGGGCTGCGTGTAATAATAATATTTAAAATTATGAGCGAGCCAGTGTTTGGAAGAGCACATTTCTAGAATA
Source organism: Danionella cerebrum (assembly GCA_007224835.1). NCBI lineage: Eukaryota > Metazoa > Chordata > Actinopteri > Cypriniformes > Danionidae > Danionella > Danionella cerebrum. Next base: position 427,511 of record SRMA01027114.1, on the reverse strand, counting down.
TTTAGAAATTGTAGAAATTAAAATTTTGAGTGAGCCAGTGTTGCAATTAAGCATACATTTTTTTAAACAGGAAACCATGCTGAGTGGTATCATTTTCAGATGCAAACAGTTTCTTTTGAACTACTATTTGTGTAAAATCAGAACACTGGATATGTATGTCATCCAGTTAGAGAGAGGTGACAGTGGTAGCCCCGCCTACTTCATAATCCTGGGTAAAGGATTTACCAGCTGAAAACATGTATTTAATCAAATAAACCACGTTTTTCCATGTACATATTGCTATATTCAAATAATTGGGCGTCCATGAACTGTACAAAGTAAAATAAAGTCCAGTTCATGACCCAGAAAACAATTCAGTTAGCTGTTGTTAGTGTGTTCTATGCATGATCTCGTGCCTGTACACGTCTAACAGTGAAGCAGGTGAAACCAGTCTGTCCCCAACTGTAACGGATCTCAGGTGTGAGTGTGTGCGTGTGTTTTGGTTTGTTTTCAGGAGTTGATAGAGCGGGAAATGTCTCAGCTGTCTGCCGCTCTCTTTCTCTCACTTGCACACCCAAATGAGGGAGCTGCCCATTGGGCGACATGTTTTTGTGTGTGATACTGTTATCGTGTGAGCTGATAGATGCATGTGATGCCGAGTGTGTGTTCTGTTCCACGGCAGCTGTTTTAGTCAGGGCTCCGAGAGCAGCTGCAGTCAGCTCTCCGGCACCCAGTGTTTTTCTGTCTTTCTGCTATTTTCTCGTTTGGGTTTTGTTACGCACAGTGGTCATTCTTCCATTTGTTTGAGTGTGTTGTTGTTAGAACGGCTAGCTACTGTTTTTAGGCACATTGTGTTTGCTAGCAAAGCGATTATTTTGCGTTTTCAGAGCTGGTCGTTTTGGCCAGTGTTCTGTTGATTCCAGTTTCGTACACACTGGCTCAGGGGCTCAAAGGGGTTTTAGTTGAGCGGTGACATATCGTTGGTGTGCATGGACTTTTCAGTCCTGGCCTGTGGCTTCATGTGTTTTGCTTCATTGAACAGCGATTCGGGCGGGAAAAAAAAACATGAACATGAAGTGGACAGATTAGATAACTCTGAAGGGAATAGAAGGCTTTTTCAGAGAGAGAGATGATGATGAGGGCTGATGGGACAGAGATGAGGGTGATAAAGAAAGGGGAGCCAGATGTAAGGAGGTGATAAGAACTCTTTTTATAGAGCTTTAATTCATTTTTTGCAGAGACCAAACTTTAAAAAAGTGGCGGACATTTGATGAGCCTTAAACTCTACATACAGGAAGATAACTGAATGAATGAAAGAGAGAGAGGAGTCAGGAAAGCCAAAGAAAAGTAGGAGGGCCGGCCCACGCAGGGTGTCAGAGAACTGAGGAGATGACCAAGTGGGGAGTGAGAGAGACGGAGAGAGGAGCTGAACCGTTGAGAATGAAATAGGCTAAAGAGTGAGGACTTTATGGCTCTTTCCATTTTGCAGCAGCCGGCTTTCCTGGATCTGTATCTTGCCAGCACTGCCACGTGCTCGCCACACGCTCTCTCTCTCTCTCCCTCACACGCACACTTTGCCAGACAGGGGTCTGCGGCTTGATCCCGGATCTTTCTCATCTCTAGATATGCCTCAGTGGTCGTAACACTCTTCTGTCTGCGTGTGTGTGTGTGTGAGCATGGGAGGTGCAGAGCTGGTCAGTGTGATTGGGAATTAGCAGTTGACCCCGGGATGGAAACATGACAGGATTCGGGCATGTTCACGAAAAGCCACAATTGGAATTTCTCCAAACGTACACTTTACCTCGACTTCTACTTTTTAAACCCTTCATGGAAAGGTCTTGAAGGTTCACCGCTGAATGCGACTTGTTTTTCTGTGTGATGTGGTCAGCGGGTGAAGTCCCGTTGGCGATGCCTGCTGTGTGCCAGCATGTGGGGGTTCAGGAGTGGTGCTTTCAGGATGCAGTTGGGGTGGACTGCAGCTCTCCTGAACCTCGCTGTATTTGGGTGGCGGTTTTACATGGGGATGCTCCGCAAATTAACATTTCCAACCTTCAAAGTGGCACTACTGAAAACTTGAAGGGCATCAATGTTAAGAAAGCGTTGCCCGGAGCCTCACAGACCTGCTGGGTAAGCTCACTTTGTCTCTTCAAGACTAATTGCCTAGAAAATGTATCTTAAGACTGTTCAGTACAAAGCAATGGCAACATTTTGATTTGAATGGAACATTCTGATTTCAATTGATTTACGCATTTATATAGTTTTGTTAAAAAAATTAATTCAATTACTTTTTATTGGTTGCAAACATTTACAATCAAGAATAAATGTAACATCTACAAAAAAAAAACAATTTGCTCAGTAGCTTCCAAATATTTTAATTCAATATATCTGTGTTCATTCTAAAACTTTTGTCTGTTGAATTGAAATTTTGTGTCATTTCAACTTTTTTACATTTACTTACTCTTTGATGCCTGCGAACAATTACAATCAAGAACAAAAGTACCTTCTATGAAGTTGAGAAAACTGTAGATTTCTTTAAAAATAGGTTTTGAAAATTCGGTTTCTGCGTTAATTCTAAAACTCACAGTCTCACTACTCCTTCAGATTGTAGCTATTTTTGACCACTAGCCATTGAGTTCTACAGCAAAGTATGTTCAAAATATGTTTTGTGTTCAAGACTAAGAAGAAACTCCAACACATTTAAAACAAAGTAATGTTTTTAACCTTAAATCGACAAAATGTCAACTTCAGGCAACAAATAGAGGACTTGAAAGAAGTTGCCTTATTGAATAGTGTCTTATCTAAGACTCCTATAACCACAGAGTAGTGGGAGCTCAAATGCCCTAATTAGAAAGTAAAGGCATCAGATAAGGGGTTATAAAACCCTTTGAAAGTTTGTGTGAGGTTGGTTTGCTCAGAGCAAAATATAGTAAGATCTACTGAATATCTCCGTGTATAGGAGTCTGTTTGTGCCTTGACTAGTTGTGTCTTGAATGCTAGACATATTCCTTGGAATCCCCTGATGGAAGAGTGTGAAATGGGGTGAGACTTTCTTCGTATACAGTGTATAGACAGCTGTAGGCCAGACACAAACTATAATAAGACACTAACCCAAACTGAACGTAACCACTTTCAAATAAGAACGGTTGGATTGTTGGATTGCTCTGTGCCTTCCTAAAAAAACAAACTGAGAATCTCCATATTTGCCCAAGGATCATAATCCCCATCAAAACGAGATTCTTCCATTCATTTCAACTGCTTAGTGGAAAATGCCTCTTGAGTTTCTCTGACTCTATTCTGTAAATGGTTTTAATTCAATGTATCGGTAATTAAATGAAGTTTCATTCTGATTTACTTAATGTGGTTGTGTTCAGTCCTTTTCATCTGCTTCTAGGCTGAAACATAAGGACGCCAGTCGGTGCCCTTTAGCAGGACTGTGTTAAAATACACTGGAGGTACTATGTAAACTTACGGAATGTTTGCTCAAGATAATTCATCCCAACAACCAGGGAATAAAAATATGTTTTTGTTATTATAATTTTTTTTTATTTCAAACAAATACAAAACCAATACAATAGCATTTGCAGAGTTTGACATACTAACAACCAAATTCACTACCAAGCTCATGTTTACAAGACGTTTAGAGCATTTTTCCCAAGTGACATCACACTATGATACTCCATATTTGGAATCTGAGCTCCATCAGCCACCAGGAGCCACTAAGAACAAAAGGGAAGGATACTTAAATACATTTGCTGAATGGAAGTTAAGTAGTTTTGTAAATTGTTAGTAAGTCTTCACATACATAGCTCCAATTGTAAAAAGTAATGACTTGCTCGGGGCATCAGGTTCATTCATGGCTAACTTGAACCATATAGCACTTTTGCCATTCAATGCCTATAACCTGAATTTTTTTTTATAGCACCATTAAGTAAAACTATTATTGGGTTTAAATAATGTATATTTTTAATGTAAAAAGTTTAACGCCTTTATTTTTCAATAGCAAAACGCCTCCGTATTCCACTGGTAGATCTAGTGGAAGGTTCCAAGTAGATTCCAACACGCCAATCTTTTGTAAAAGGACGTTTAGAAAACAGCAAATTTCAAGACAACCATCTGCAATTTTGAGTTTTAAGGGTCGCTTTTAAGCTTTAAAAAAGTGCAGACAGCTATATTTCCGAAGATTTTTGTTCGTTTTCACATGCTTGACTCTGCACTTACACATCTCTCATTTTTTTACTCGTTTGTTCGGTCAGCTGTTATGGTGACATTGACAAACGTTACGAAATTGTGAAAGTTCATTTAATTAGACATGTCAGTCAAAAGACCTCAATGGGATGGTCTTTGGCAAAGAAAGTTTCCAGTAGCACCATGAAGGTTCCATGTCAAAGCTCTCAAATATGATTAACAATGTGTTTCTTATGTAGATTATACAATTATATAATCTAAATTTTATTCAAATAAATAGAAAAGGTAATCAGTTTAGTTTCTCTATTTTTAATTGGCCATGGATGTCATTGTTTGATTGCAACATTTTTTAAAGATGGAAATCTTGCTAAAATAGTAGTCGCCCTGCTGGATACAAGTCCATTTATTGGTATTCTTTGCCATCTCTGTATTTATTCTTTATTCCTGGCTATAACCACTGTGTTAAAGTGGAAAATCCTGCTCAACGGAGCTCCAGCGGAACTGAAAGAGCTGACAGACAGGTTTAAACACATACATACACCTCTTCCCAGTCATGTGTGTGTAGCAGTCACAGGGCAGGGTGTCGGGGATTAAACATTCAACATTAATTACGCTCAACTCGGCAGAATGATCACCCACCCACTCAGCTGTTTGGATGTATTGTTTCTGGCTACTCTCTCTGAGCTTGTGCATATTGTATCAGTGTTGTAAGAAGACACCCATTGATATTCTGCAATGTACGTTCATTTATTTCAAGCTCCGTATTATGTTTCCAGTTCGTTCCTTGATTTATGATGCATATTAGCCTGAATCAACACCAGAAACGTGTCACCCTGAGAGAAAAATGTGTCGGGGGTGTGTTAACCCATCATCAGCTGGTCATAAACTATGACCTCAACCCAACTGTTAAGCTGAATGAAGGTTGGGTGTTGAGCGAATGTCAGTAGGGCAAATCATAGAAGAGGTCTAGCAAGTCTGAAGAGTCCATTTGTAAAACTGTTGTTTCTTTCTTGTTGTGTTGTGTCCATTAATAGTTTTTTATTGTTTATCTTTTAATTTTGCTCATTCTCTCCCCCAAAAATGTTTCTTCTGATTTTTTTTCTCCTGAACATGGTATAAAATATGTTTTTCTTTCACGATAATGGCTTTTATTTTGTATCAATCACATCAATAATTATGACTATAGTCATTATAATGATTTTGTTTCGATCATTCGTTCATTTATTAATTTTCCAACCCGTTTATTTGGGGTCACGGTGGCAGGGGTACACCCTGGACAGATTGCCAGTCCATCGCAATTTGTTTCAATCTAAAAAAAAAAAAAAACGTATATTTTCTCTGGATCTCAATACTTTTTTTTCTCATGATAACAACTTTTATTTTGTTCTGACCTCACAGAAGTTTTTTTCTGATAACAACTTTTATTTTCTCCCGATCTCAATATAAAAAGGTAAGATAATATTGAAATAAAAATTATAATTACATTTTTTTTTATAAATTAGCAAAGATGAACAAAAATATAGTTGGTCTTCCACCGTAAAGCAGATCTTTGGAACTGAAGTGCAAAAATTGTACTTTTCATTGCAATCTCGCATTAACAAGAAAAACTTGATTGTGATAAAATTAATGTCGAGATTTGAAGTGTCCAATTCACAGGACAAAGACATTTTTCATGTATGGCATATTAGGACTTAGAAGTTAATAGAATTTCATATTTCTCACATTACTGGACTCTTAGAAAACAAAGTAGAATCTTGTAGCCTGCAAGGTGTCAGTGTTTCTTCTAAAATGTATCTCTATCTCTAGAAGTCTGTGTGATATCAAAGAAACAACTTGGTTTACCAAGATTTTGATTAAAATCAAAAGAAAAAAAAGAATCGAAAGTAAAGTGAACAGAATTTGTTGGAGAGGTTTATTGTCAACAAAAAAACAAGAAGCATTACAGACAAACATGTGTTTGTTTGTAGCGGTTTCATTTTGTTTTTTGTTTGGTAATAACATGCTTTGATTTTCTCAGCGCCGAGAGGAACCTTGTGGTCGAAACCAGCATGTTTGAACCTGTTGTAGACTGTGCTTTCATTCTCTTTCTCTTGTCAACGCTAGCTGCAGCGTCTCTGTCTGAACACGTCTTGGCTAAACAGTAAACGTTATGGAATTCATGCCTCGTGTACACTCATTCAGTCCAGTTACGCAGCCTTATTGTGTCTTTCACTTTTATTTGGGTCTAATCCGGCGGGCATGTCCATGCACGCATGAACTCTGTCGAAAGATTCAAGGAATTTGACAGCAGATAAGATAAGATGTACTCATTTAGTGTGATGTGAGTAGAAATAAACTTTTTTTTTATGATGTACCATTTTAAATATATGTTTTCATAGATAGTTAGACAAATAAATATTGCTTAATCAGTAGATCAATAATTGCCATCCTGTAGAGTTTTATGTCACGTTTATCTGGCACTGGGACAAACAAGAGTTTAGTGGAGGTGCTATCATTTCTAATGCAGCACACAAGACACAGAATTGTATCGAACAGTTAATTGGTTATTGACTTGGACTCAGGCCAGCTGTGGACCTTTTCTCGAGGACAGATTTGGTGCACTAGTGAACTGTATGGCATTTTATGGAAAAGCTAGTTGTGTGTACAGAGCTGGGCCAGAGAAAAATGGCCATATGTGTGAAAAAGCTTTACATACTAATGATAATACTTAGATTTTTTTTAGGAGTGCTTTCACACCTGCCTTGTTTAGTTCGGGTTGTTGTCAGGTATGGTTCATTTGGGAAAGTGAGAATGCAGCAATCAAACTATGGTGTGAACCAAAAGTGGACAAAAATAGTACACTTTAAATCCCAAATTATACTTTTGTGCTTTATGTGCTTAGTCTGCAATATGCAGTATCCTTTCAAGAGTGCAAGTGGTGTTTCGCTCGGTGGACTTCCACTTTCCGTTCACTTCTTCTCTTGTGTTTTGATTTCCTGTCACAGATTTGTAGAACGGTAAAACAGATGGTTATATTTCTGTTGGTTTATTAGTTATTAGGCAAACAGTAGTGTATTATTCCTGTAAAATTATCCAATTTTGTTGAATAATTGGCTTTTGCTAATCTATATCTGCATAAATCACATGAAATCTGACATAAAATTATGTTTTTTATCATCGTACCCTTTACTCCTTTATTGTAATGTATTGTTTGGACCCTAACTAAGCATTCAAAAGAGAATTGGGACATGCTTTGACCTATAAACACACAAAATGGAGGGGGTAAGAGCTTCCTGATTTTGACCAATTAAAAGGCAGCTTAGTAAAGATGTCGATGTCACATGACTGGTTGATTAATTCTGACCAAAGTGATCAGTGTGGTGTTAAAAGGATCCAAATACAACATATCAGATTAAATGAATGAACGAGTGGCATGCAATGAAATTAAATCAGGTTCATTTGTCTCCAACTGTCACTATATAGTAAACAAAAATATGTGTTTTTATCTAGATAAATCACACTAAATTATCTAAAATGATCTAAATGGGAAGAATGTGTGAAAGAAAACGTTCAGACATAAGCAAGGGCAAATGAAAACAATATATGGGACTGAAATAGAATATGGAGGTTAGGCTGTGGTTGCTGAATTATAGACTGGTACTTCTGCTGAGAGGTGAAGTGGAGAGATTTCAGAACCGTGTGTCTGCTGTAGAGAAAATCAACAAGAAAAAATCCCCTTCTGTTTATATACAGTATTTGGGGACTGGCACCATGCTTAGGGAACTTCCTGTTCTAACCACACACTTCCTGCTATAGTGAAACCACAAGGCTGGTGATTTTATTGTACTTAAAAAGTATTTTGAGCAATTTTTAGAGTGGGATGATGTCAGCTTTGGTTTAGAACTACTGCAAACTTTTTTTAATCCCAGTTTTATTCCGTGGTGGTATTGTGTGGACATAATGTGCGGGGGTTTATTCTCTTTTCAAATAACACATGCAGAATTGTGGATGTTGCTAAAAAAAAAAGTTCAACTGGCTATAGGATTTATCTTATTCTAAAAATACACATGGTCGTTCTTTAAAAATGTTGGTAGATTGTAATATTGTGAGAACAGCACAAATGACATCATTGCTCCCAAATGTGAAGAGATTCTTCACATGCCTTCCCCCCTTTCTGCGACTTTTTCTTCACATTCCCATGTTTTGTTTGCACAGGTGGTGTAAGTAGACTGACGGATCCAGATTATTTAGAGTAACAAGGTGTTATTCCTAGCAATTATCTGCCAATAATTTCATCCCATTATCACATCTAAAGCGAGACTCTTTGTTCAACAAGACAGTGATTTTTTCCGTTGTTTAATGAAGTATTACCCATTGTGTTTTTCAGGCAAAGAGCCGAAAAGATGGGTTGTCTTCATCCAGCGAGAACCCTCGGCCGGTGCTCAGGAGTGTGGGAGATGGGTTGGGGGTGTCCTGGCAGGGACCGCGGACATTGTTGCTCCAAAAGAACTCTCAGGGCTTTGGCTTCACTCTGCGTCACTTCATTGTTTACCCACCAGAGTCAGCTCTACACACCAGTCTCAAGGTGAGGAGCACAAAAAAACTGAAGGACTGAATTAAAATTTGTAATTATTGACGTAGTATGTGACTGATTTCCTCCCAAAGATTTTTGGGTGGATTGGCGATTTGTTAGTGTATATGTGAGGGATGGTGTGTGTTTGTACTGTGTATGTGTTCAGTCTCGTAACAATGTGTAGATTAGTGTGTGTAGATAAGTTTTAAAAGTTGACCGGAGAGTTGGGCTGTAAATTTGGGTTGTGTTGTAAATTTGTTACTCAAATAAATACTTTACACAAACAAATTGAAAGATATTTCTCATATAAACAACCTTTGGAGAAGGAGTTTTATCAAAATCCATTTCTTGGGTCTAAATAGATAGAGAAGTAATAACCATAACACCTTAATAATTATTTTTTTCTCAGAACACATTTAACAGTGCATGAATCTGAATCGCAGACAGCTCCAGATATTTAGCATGCCAAATACCTCTTTACGAGTTGGCAACTCGGATTTGCCTCTAAATTCAGGCATTTTTCACTGATTGAAGCCTGTTGGCGGTTCAAAATCGGGCCAGACTTGGAATTAGTGTCATGTCTGTTATCAATGACAATTTTATCGTCACAGGCATCCATTTAAAGTTGAATTCCAGAAAATAGAGCGTAATCGATGGCCACTTTTGTCACGTTCCACTAAACTGAAATTGTTGTGAATGCAGATGAAGAGTGTGGATCAGTTTTCCACTTGCGGAGACCAACTCACCTTCTTATCCACTGTGTGATCATTGTTGCAGATTTGCCGCTATACTATAACCTTCTAAAAGAAAAATGAGAAAATCAATTTTCAGTTTTGAAACTGGTATTATTTGGTAACATTTTATCTTGCAGCTCTATTTCAATAAAACGCATTTGAAATAAATTAAATAATCAGACCTTGAGAAACACCATCTTCACACCCTTGAATAACAATTTTGATTGGGGTACATTATTGAGAACAGGCTACAGATGGTTCAAAGTGGACAGTGTGGATGTGTGTGCTTGGTGTTGGAGTAACAAAAGCCCATTGTGGACAGTTTGTATTAGTTCTCTCTTGGGCAGCTGCACTATTAGCTTTCCTGTTTTGTGTTTGACTGGTACCAAATGCTCGGGGCCAATCCGGGATGGGATCTACTATGCCTGCAGTCTAGCCCTTGCAACATCAACTTGGTCATGTGACTGTTACTTTCTTTAGCTGAAACATATACTTTCATGTTAATCTGTGATCTACAATGGGTGGTCACCATTCGTCAGTCCAAGATTACCTGTACTCATCTGCATGACCCTCAGCCTGTCTGTCTCTCCCGGAACGGCAAATCCTCAGTATTGTGTCAGTTTGTTTGGAATGAGCTCAGTCAGCGCAGATGAACACTGGGCTGCCCACTTTAAACTGCCAGATCAGCGTTGCACTGGTTTGCGATTTGAGCCTCTGGTTTTTAGTCGGTTAATTGATCAAACAGTGTTAGTTTTAAATTACGATGCTGAAAACTATAAAAAGGACAGACAAGCTGAAATTATAGATAAATTGCTATTCCTTTCCATGTCTTGTTGTTTACCGTCGGCATATGTACAAGTGTTCCCACCATGCCATCAAGCAAAATGGCTAAGTGGAATTTTTATTTTATACATGAATTTATATGACAGCAAGACACAAAAACAACTATATTGTCCTGGAGATAGGCCACAACATATGAAAGTTTTCATCTTTTAGTAGCTCCCAAATATGCCAAGCGTTTACAACTCTTTAATATCATAAATCCAGTTACACCAATGTACAACTAGTCATAGCCTGCATTTTAGATATGATTATTTGATTGCAATTGTAAATAAAGATATCTCTAAACATATTTTCATTGGGCGGAGGTATTAGAGATATTTTCAAACTGTATTTTTAGTGATAAATCAATGAAAGATTTGTCTAAATTGTGCCTAGTCATAATTTAATTAGAGATATCTACATCTGATATTTGACTGGTAATAAATGAGTTAGAGATATCCTTAAATATAATGTGCACTAGTCACAGGAAGCTGACGCTCTATGTGTAACACAAGATCTTTTTTTAATCTTGCACCTGACTAATAACCCAAAGTACATAAACCAAAACTGACATAAACAAAAACAAGAACTAATTTAAACTAAACTCTACTCAAAACCCGAATGTTTACAGTCGTTTAGTGTTTTGTTCTTTGTCTAAAAGGCTTCTTCACCTGAGTCTATCCCAGACAAAATTTCCTTTATACCTTCACATGTTGTAACTCTGAGCTTTTTTCTAACTGCATATAAAATAAAATTAATGTGTACATCAGATCATTATATGTAACATTGAAGTTAATATATTTAATTTATAATACTTTTAAATAGCTAATATTACCATAAATAAATACATTTTAAAACAATTATCTAAATGATTGATTGTGTGAGCTCTAAATTTGATTTAGAGTCCTGCAAATATGAGGTTATATGTTCAAATGCTGATTAAAAAATACTTAATATGCATCATTTCCTTTGACTTATGTGTTTCTGATTACAAATAAATGCGTATTCTTGCATATTGTTGCTTAAAGCATACAAAAGAACATGATATTGATGTAATATAACTTTGAACTAACTATTTTCTTATTGTTTTTTGGTAGGATGAAGAGAACGGAAATGAAAAAGGTGTGCTTGTAATATTTCTCTCGTCTCTTTCATGTTGTTTGAATTGCTGTCATTACATCAAATTAATGGTAATTTGAAGGATTTGCACTTAATCCCATAATCTCTGTAGTTCTCATTTGTTGGTGTCTGTGTGTCAGTGTTTATGACCAGAATCTAAGCGGCACGGTTAGTTGCTAGCGCCCTCTAGAGCACGTTTTAATTCATGTGTAATGGGGACTATAGTCAAATCATTGTTGAACAGAACTAAAGGAGGAAAGAGCATGTCAGATATGAGATATGAAGCATCATTTGCAAGTTCTGGAAACATTTCCTTGATTTCTTATCTTTCAAACACGTTACAGTAGTTTAAAGTAGTAAGTTTATGACGGTGCATGCTGTTTGTTCCACTTTAGACATTAGCATAATGCAGTATCACTGAATCCCAGCTTCAAAATTTAACGTGGCTTGTGCAAGAACAGGGGAACACATGCATCTAAATTTATTCCAGCTCCAGATCTCCTGATTTATGTGGCCTGATAATGAAATCTGATGCTAGATGGTAGAATAAGATGGTCTTCGGTTAGATCCACAGAGGTCCCAAACCTGTTTGTTTTCTGTCCTCATCTTATCATATCATCATGAGCCTGATCAAAACACATTCTTCTGTGCCAGTCTAAACATTAGTGAATGTACGTGTTGTGTCATTGTACAGCGATGTTCAAATTCCCTCGGTTTAATCTGGTTTTCTCGTGCTAAATTGAAGCGTGGAATTTGATATTTGTGGGAAAAAAGTGTCAATGAAAAACTGTACCTTTAAAAATTGGCTTTTGTATATGCCACTTTGTGCCCTGATACATTCAACTGTCAATCTTCAAAATGAGGCATAACATGCCCAGAATATATAGCTGTAGAATACATTTTATTTCATGTTAGGGTGTAAAATGACAGATTTCTATTACAAATCATAGTCACAGCAATGTTTAGTTTAATTTAATTTAGTTTTTCTATTTGTTGTATTTAAATATGTTTCTGTGTGTTGGGTGCAGGCTTCAATCGGAGTCGCCTGGAGCCCATGGACACCATCTTTGTTAAGAATGTGAGGGAGAAAGGCCCTGCTCACCTGGCTGGCTTGTGTACAGGTAAATTAAAAGTAAAATAACTTGTTACACATTAGCCAAACTTGTCTACTTGGAGTAACAAAAACCTGGTGGACAGCGTTCATCTCCTCTCGTAGGCTGAATAAAAACAATACAGGATATTGTGAGGGTAATTATGTTGGCTTTGGCTTTATTTGCTTTTTCCCTAGCAACCAAACTGTTCACCCTAGCAACTAACTTTTCTGAACTCTATCTCAGCTTTGATAAATGATAGAGACATGGGGGTTGGTTTAAATAGCATATAGTGATAAAGGCAAAATGATATTAAGTCAGTAGCAACCGGTTTGGCCTATATCTATCTCAGCTTAGAGAAATTATTGAGAAATAGCACTCATTATGATACTGTTCTTTAAAAGGCACTTTTAAAGCCAGCAGCAAAGTTTGCGGGGAAACTATAGTGATCTAGTTATTTATCATTACATTTTATCACAGTTTAAAAGAAAGTCAGATACAGAACCACACCTTGGCTGTGTACACTTGTGTCGTGTACAGGAGAGCACATGGCAAAGATGAGAAATAGGCATTGTGCTCAACAAAAAAGAGACAAGATCAATTCACCACTAAAAACCTAAACCAAAACAAGATAAGACCCCACCCGCCATGTGCTTGATACAGCAAAAGAAACAAAACAGAAGATGGTGATAACGATTTAGTAGTTCCTTTTTTATTTGTTTATTTCAAAAATACCATTGCGTTAAATTGTTTCGCTTAGCATGGTAAACTATTAGCACTATTGTCTATTAGCACTTGTAGTTGAATAAGTTGGGCCTGTTTGCAATCTTTTATTTCCTTTGTCCTGCAAACATTCAATACTCATACATAGTGGTGGTGCAGGATTTTGTAGCAGTTTGTAGGATTTGTGGACATGTTCCACTTCCACTGCTAGAACGTGAAAAACTTGAATAATTTCAGGCCCAAAAGGATTCTAAAATGATTTTGCATGCTGGTGTTTAAACATACAAAACATGGGCTCTTGTTGTGACATGCCCACTGAAGAGTTCTTCTTCAGAGTTGTCACACGTTGACAGGAATGCATTCTATGATGCAGCTGATTTGCCGTGACACACTCGCTCATGCTTCCTGTTGCTAATCGAGTCAGACTTCCAGAGATTCCTTCCTCCTCTTGATTCTGAGAAACAATCTAGCACTGTGTAAGGTATAGCATGCAAGTTTTGTCCTTTTTTTAAAAGTTTTTTTTTTTACCTTCTTACTCAATAGGATGGTATTTAGACAGGAAGAAACATGGGAGCTCTGAAAAGAGCCAGTAAAATTGGTGCCCCATGCGTAAACCTGAGCAAACAATTTTTTAATAGTTGTGGAATTTAATTCTTTTTTGTGTGTGTTTGTCAACAATGAATGTCAGTTTAATTCGAAGAGGCCATGTCTCTAATAGATTAATAGTTTATTTAGTAATATAATGTGCTCTTAAACGCCATAAAACCTAATTTTTCGAGCCACATTCACAAAAGAATTTTAATTCAAAGAAATACAGAACGAAAGAAGCCAGTGGCATTCAAAACAAACCAGCTCAAGGCAGTGCATGCAAGTGGTATAAAACAAAGCAGAGGGGTTGGAAAAATGAATTAATAACTTGAGAATGAAAGGAGCTGGTTAAGACACAAGAGAGGAGAGCACATGGCAAACAGACCAAAGCCATGTGCTCAACAAACCAAGAACATAAACACATTGCCACTGAAACCTTCCATGTTTATGGCTGGCAATGCATTGCATAGCTCGAAAATAAGCTAGGACAGAGGGTGTGTGGGGTTAACGGTTAAGTTTTCTCCTAATCTGAACCCAGTGGAACACCTGTGGGGAATTCTAAAGCAAAAAGTTGAGAATCACTCAGCGTCCAGGTTCTAAAAGATGTTATTCTTGAGGAATTTTGCAATATGGGGCTCGGTTGGTAGAGCATTGCACTAACAACGCAAAGGTTGTGGATTCAAATCCCAGGGAAAGCAAGAATTAATAACGTGTTAATTGCTTGAATGTAAATCGTTTTGGATAAAAGCGTCTGCCAAATGCATAAATGTAAATGCAAAATTTCGCCAACTGGTTCATTACTCAATGGGGTGTACTCAATTATACATACTCTAGTGCTAACACATGAAATACAAATATTGATTTCTCCACATAATGACTTGTAATCTTACTGGATATGATTGGATATGATCTTACCCCCACGCCAGACTCCCTGTGCTCGAGTTTATCCTGTAACCTGACCTGTACATGAACCTAAAATTGAACGAATGAATACACAAATGAGTCACCTTAATCTTTATTATTTAAACAGGCCTTATGAAAGTTTTGAAAGTTATGAAAGTTTGCTTGAGAAACAAAGAAAATATATAGATACCATGTTTCTAGACCATGTTTTAATTGTTGAGTTTACTAGAGTTGGCGACAAAGAAGATTTGAACAAAAGTGATGAAAGTCTGTTCGTTGTTGTTTATTTGTGTGTTTGTGTTTACAGGAGACAGGCTGGTGAAAGTCAACGGGGAGAGTGTGCTGGGGAAAACATACTCCCAGGTCATCGCACTGATCCAAAACAGGTCAGTTCCTAAAGCTTCTTTAGTGAGACCTTCATCAACAATTCAGAACTAAACTAGGAAGTCAAAGCATGTCAGAATGTCAACGACGGTGACAGAAGAGGCAGGACAGAAGTAAATGTTCACACATGATTCTGGTTTCTGTGGAATGTGTGACATATGTTTTACGTAACAGACTGACCTCAGGCAGTGCTTGCTGTCTCGATGATTATGTGCAGTGCTTAGAAAGGTTAGCAATAACCCCAGAGTTAAACCTCAGCTTTGAACTCAAACTTGTGAAGAGCTCTGTGAAACATTTCATGGACGTGTAAATTGACTCTCATGCTGATCGAAGTTTCCTATCTCTTGCTTTACAGTGACAGTATACTGGAGCTCTCCATTATGCCAAAGGATGAGGATGTGCTTCAGCTGGTATGTGTACGTTGAAGCATTTTCTTCACCACGTGCCCTTTTGCCACTGTCAAACCCACATAATGAGTTAAAATCAGTCTATTTAATTCTAAAAAAAAAAACCATGACTCAACAATTCTATCCTTGTGTCTTAAATAATATTTATTACATACTTTATCTAAAACCCACTAATCCACTTTTTTATTATTATAAAATGGAAACCAGGTAGATTACTTGGTAGTAAGGTTACTATAATTTATAGTATAATAATTCAATGGTGAAAGAAGTCAATGGTGCTGTGAATTGAAGTAAATATTTTGTTTGTTATTGTATTGGACAATATTCTTATTGCAAATGTCAAAACGGGTGAAAGAAGTACCTTATCGATGTTCATTGATATTGGTATTCTATAGTGTATTTCCTTTGGCCACCTGGTGGAGCTATACTGATACTGTAGGTTGCTATGTAGATGTATTCAGGTTTCTTAACAGACCATCAAAAAATGAAATTTTGTCATAAACAGTTGCTAATAATTCAGCAATAGAATGTCCAATTTGGATCAAACTTTTGCCAAGTTTGATCCCAATCGGACATTCTGATACTGAGTTATTAGCAGCTGTTTATGAAAAAAAAAATCACTTTTTAATGGTCTTAAATCTCTGTTAAAGTATGAGCAAAAGTGGCTTTACGTCTTGGTACCCTGCACACGTGTGCTGAATTTCAATTATGACAAACTGTTTGCAAACTTGAGCTGAAACACATAAGGTGGCGCTATAGAGCCAAACCTCAATCAGATGTACATTTTCACCAGTTCTGAGCGATTACGATCGGATACATAAACAATAGTTCATTTTTTTCTGGAAATATGACCTCTTCTGGTCAAAAATAACAGTATTAAATATAAATGCATTTAATGCATTCTTTAGTGTCATTAATATTCACCTTATTTGGTCATTTAGTGCATTTTATGAACTATGGATTCAAGTTCATGGGTTAAATAATGAATAATGCAATTTTGAATTAAAATTTTTTATTGTTTATTGTTTCTTCATATTTAAAGTATATTAGACAGGGTATCTGTATTTGTTTTTATTGAAAACAAGGGTAACAATAACACAGAAGTGCATAGAAACTGCGGAAATTTGGTTTAATTTAGGACTATTCAATGGAAAATGTTGAAAACCATCGTCTGTTTTTCAAAAGTGTTCCCTCTGCTTTAATTGTTGTCATTTTTAAGCTGTCTAGTTGCTTTGAAATCATGTAATATTGAAAGCATGCTGTCAGTCATAACGTATGGATGACTTAGACAAATGCACACAAACATATGCTTTCTTCTAATGTTCCCACTCACATTTTTTCTTCAGTGCACAAATAACTCCATGGCCCACAGTCACACCAAAAGCAGAGAAAAGCATATAATAATACATTTATTCAAGGTACCTTAAAGATAAGTAGTATTAAAACTACAGTATACCCAATTGAATACACCAGTAAAATACAGTACTATAGAATAAACAAGAATGGTAAATATAATCTAGATTAAGCCGGTCTTTTATATACTCTTGAATTAATCTCATAAAATATAAATGACAAAAATGGACCCCACTTCTTCCTAATCTATGCCCCAAGTCTTTCCCTCCTTTTCTGTTTCGCTCCACACCACTCCTTACACCAGCATCAGCTACATTCCAGAGATGACATCATCAGCTAGGTAGCCCCTCCCAGACTCCTAAAGGGTGGAGGGATTGGTAAAGAGAGAGCAAGGGAGAGAGAGAGAGCATTGGATTGGGTTGGGCTTGACCATAGACAGAGAGAGAAAAATAGATAGAGAGAATAACAGAGAGACGTGACATGAATGAGACATGGAGTCGAGAAAGCACAAGTCAGGACACAAGAGGTAAACTGAAGCTGTTGATGACAATTATGCTAAAAACAGGGCACATTTCAGCCTTGGGAATGATTTTGTTGAATACTGACTTGTAGTCCTCTGTGTTGCCTGTATTTGCATGTTCTAGCATACTGCTTGTTCTGAGTCATGTACTCTGATTTGCTTGTCTAGGCAAAGACAGCTTTTTATCAGTCAACCGTGTTTCTATTTTGTCAATAAATTGTTAATCCAGTGTCATTCACAGTGTGTGTCTGTGTAATTTGTGGTCAGTTTGACATCCCCTCCCTGGTCTTACCTTCAAACATCCTTACAAATGTCAGATGGGGATGGGAGAATAATCTTTAGTTGAGTTTGAGGAACAAAACAAGAAATGGAATTGAAATCTTTTTAACACTATCAAAGGGAGCAAAAAGGGGGAAGTAGGAAGCTAGTAGGCAGTGATAACAGGTTGATGTAGCAGGTTTTTATAAAGGTATCCACGAGAGAGACTTGACAATGTTGACAAACTTGACAAGGTCTTGTGTATTCTTATACCATCATACCTGGCTGTAGTACTTTATTTCTCTTGGGTTTAATCAATAATTAAAGTGAGCTATAGGTCTTTTGAGTTGGTTGCTAGGCAAAAAGTTATTTAAAATGTTCCCTTCTCACTGTAGTTGATGTATAACAAGTCTCAAAATCCTAGAATTTTTTTAAGCTGAGATATAAATATGCTGATTTGGAAAAAGTTTTGTTTCTATGGTATAATATAATGTTCCCTGTGTCATTATGAGTAAAATAAACCAGCTCCCATGTCTCTATAATTTTCCTAAGCTAAATTAGTTGCTATGGAAAACAGTCTGGTTGCTATGGTGGTGTCAGTGACATTGTGTACTGTTCTCCATATCACTGTGAGTGAAACAAACCAATTTCCATGCCTCTATCATTTTCCAAAGCTGAGAGAGATTTCAGAAATTGTAGTTGCTAGGTTAAACTGTTTGGTTGTGAGGGAGCTGTCATTGATGTCATAAAAAAAAGTTACGTTGTTACGATGATTAAAATTTACAAACCCCCATTTCTTTATTATGTTTTTTTCTTGAAAATATATATGTTGCCCTTTCCCATTTTTTCCAGTGCCCATTATATGTCAATAGTTAATCTTTAACCCTTTCTAGAGCCTGGGGTTCAAATACTTTTGCCATTGTCAGTATTTATGGATTGACCCTAGTCAATTTTTGGCTTTAATTGTTCTGTATTTTTTATTCCAGGCATATTCTCATGATGCCTACCTGAGAGGTAACAATCCATACACAGGAAAGGCCCAAAATCTTCCACCACCCCCTCCTGTCCTCTATCCTCCACGTTCACAGCCACAGCTTCCTTTGGGGCTCACCCCTTCCCCTGTTCCAGCTTCCTCGCCAATGGGACAAAATCAGCTGGATAACTGGAGCCGCTGGCCCGGCTCTTCCACTGGTCCAACTCCACCCCTTGACAACCGGACAGTATCTTCCAATAATGCTGTCTGGGCAGCAGAAGGTAGGGGATGTGAGATGGGAGGTGTTGGACACAGTAGCCCTTTGCATCGAACAGAGGAGATCCAGTATGGTATGACTGACAGGGGACAGCAAGCAACTGGACAAATGAGAGGACGAACATATTCATCTTCTTCCTCGTCGGGAGGGGTGTTGAGCCCATTGCATCATGCGCATCTTGTCAACCACAACATGGGGCACACTGGAAGCCACAAGGGGAGCCCGTCTTGGGGTGGCCTTTCTCAGTCATCAGCAACACAACCATCCAGTAGATGCGAACGCACCCAAGAAGCTCTTTCAAACTGGTACTACAGCCAAGTTCCCAGTCATGATCGAGAACGAGAGCGGGAGCGGGAGCGAACAAGTTCTCGTTCAATGCACCCACGCCATAGGAGTTTCTCCCAGGACCGTCTGGGTGAGCTTGGTAGGGCCAGGCGATCACAGCAAGCAGGCTTCCCCCACAGTGCATCACAGGACACGCTGCTGCTGCTCCAGCAGAGCTCTGCTGCATACGCAGATCCCTACTGGAATTACGGAGACTGTCGGGGTGAGCATGTGTATGCCCAGCATCCATCTGCTGTGGCTTATGGGATAAACTCCTCAGAAAACCTCCTAGCAAGCCGGTACGGACACTCGGGACGTTCACTGGAAACCCTCAACAGACCTGTGGGGATTCCATACCTTGAAAGATCTGCTTGGGTCCAGCAACCCCCAAACAGAATTGAAGGCTATCAAAGATGTGTTGGGCAATGCGTGCAGCACACAGAGTCACCCCACCAAATCCAGCATCACCAAATTCAACACCTTCAACACACACCGCAGCATCAAAATCTCACGCATCAGCTATCATCTCAAACCCCACAACCTCAGCAGGCAGCTCCACAGGCAAGACGTTTACCTTCCTGCCAGAGTCTAGATGAGGAGCCAATTGGCTATCGTAGCTACAGCCCTTCTTTTAACCGCAAGACTGGACGCATCCTACAGCAGGCCCAGTCATTTAGAGATCCCTCATACACAGGTCCACATCTCTGGACACCCACACCCAAAACCAGTCCCCCAGAGGGGCTTCCAGCAACGGTCAGTTCTTCCCCGGCTGTACCATCCAGCTCCTCTACAGCATCTATTCCTGCTCTATCTGAGGAATCAACCAGAATATACCGACCCACTAACCATGACAGAGGGGCTGGCGAAGCAACAGTTGAAGCCCAGAAACAGGAAGTGGTTCTGAGGCAGAAACCACCTACTGGTCGCAGGGGTCAAAATGCTCTAAGGCATCCACATTATGCCTTAGCACTTGACTCCAGTGACCCTTTACTCTTTACTTCTGACCCGGCAGACCCCATAACCAAAGCAGAAAGTAGTATTTCTCATCGCCGGACAGATATTAATCTACCACCACTATCCATTGAGGATGACTCTCTTGCGTCAATTCCCTTCATTGGTAAGTTCTTACTTCTCATTGGTCTTTCTTCTTAAAATATCTTCACCCTAATTCACTTTGTGTCAAAATCCCATATTCTCCCACTCTTTATCCTTTCCTTTTATTGCCCTAGCACATGGTTGTTGTTTTTCCATATAGCATTGAAGTAGAATGGTGTGAAGTGTAGAGTACAACCCTACTTTCATTCAGTAATCTTCATTTACTATGACTGGTGAACCAGTATGCTTGTCTGTCTATAGAATTCAGTAGTTCTGGAATTTCCGCTCGTTGGCCTGACTATTAGTCTATGACTGGATTCATTGGTTTAAATTAGTCCTGTTTGTCTTGCTTCCTCTCCTTTTTCCATGGTGCCTCACCCAGTTCCATCCTGTTTTATGTGTTTAGTACACTGTTGTATTGGACTGTCTCTAGGAAGTGAAACCATGTTCTTGCCAGGACCAGTGGTCAGCCAGTCTGTTGAACTCCTGGGCTGGAGGACTATCTTGCTGGAGTATTTTGAATCAATCTTGCATTGCTTTTTTTGGGTACTTTATTTTGCTTCCACGCACAAAAATATTGATATCAGATTGATTTGTGGTCAGTTGTGCCGAGTAGTGCATGGTATGGTACTTTTTTTGTACCTGTTTTGTTGAGATTCCATAACGTAGACGAATTGAACTGAACGGGGTGTATTTTCCAACTGGGTAAAATACGCAGGATTCAATTCAGTTCGACAGAGAAGACATCAAAATGGTGCGCTCATCCCAAACAGCAACAGTGTTATTTAGATCAAAAGTACCATTCTGTACCATGGAGTGTGTCCTCTTTAGTGTGTATTGCATCTCACCAAATGGAACCTGAAAGAGTGAAAAAGATATTGAAATTAGAACGAGTTGATGTGTTTATTTAATGTAGACATTTGCTATTCAGTTTTATATAGTGCTTAATGACCAAATTGATAATAGTTTACAATAATTAATGATTAGTTTTGTTTGAAAATAGCTGAAGTCTACAGTGTGTGTGTGTGTGTGTAGTTTGTGGGTTTGCACTGGCCTGTAGTGCAAAGCGATCTTGTCTCTGCTTGTCTTTATTACTAAACCAAAGTGCTTGAGGAAAATTTGAAGCAAAATGGCTCACTGAATGCAAAGTTTTTAAAACAAAGTGAGCTTCACACATAGACAACAAACTCTACAGTGCTGTATATTTGCAGATACGTGTATTTGAATATGAATCTGTGTTCAAGCAGAGTGCTATTGATTTTGCTGTTTCTCTAAAAGCTTTCAGTCAGGCTGTTGGAGCTGTAATGGTAGCATTAGAATAAACCGATTCTAACCTATTGTTAGTGATTGAACGTTCTTTATATTTCACTCCTGGATGCCTTTTTATGTTCTGTTGTGATTGCATAAGCTATTGTTATTGCAATGCCTCATTCCTGAGGGAGGTTAAGCCTAACCACTATGCTTTGCATGAAAGTGCCCCACCTTCTGCATTTAGTACAGGAGAGAGGCATCTTGCTTACCTGTAGAGCAAAAACTCAGTTCTTGCTGGTCCCTTTAATCAGAAAACATTTCATACATTCTATGTAAAAGGAAAACATAATATAGTTAATTAATGAAAGTTGAACTAATGTGAATTTGACAGAAATGATCACAAGCTGGAACATGTTAGCGTTCCGATCAATTACAACACCCTATCTTGCACCACCTTGATGTTGATTCATTGTTTTTGAAAGTAAGATTCAGTCGCCTGACTCTGCACCTGGGGTTACATAAATGTCTTACATGCCCTAAATAGACAAAAGTATTCATTAATTTGTGTGTAGATTAACTGAACCCTCCTTCTTAATCCATAGTGTTCGATAAATATTGGCTCACTCTTTGAATCTATAACAGCTTCAATGCTTCTGAGAAGGTTCAGGAGTCTTTCTCTTTTAATTCGATTTGTTTGGGTAGGTGAGAAAGCAAAAACCGAACTGTAAATTGGACCAAAATTGGACTAAAAAAGCAGTCTGAGAGCTGCTAGAGGAGGTGGTCTTGTTACAAATCCAAACAAACTCTAGAACATAATACAAAGTGATGAAAACATAGTCAAACTCTGATCTAACACTAAAAACAAATTAAGACAATAAAAACATTCTTTTTTAATTAATTATCACAGCAGCCCGTGGTCAAACTTGGAGTAGTGTTTAATCTGAGCATCATTTGCAATGTGCATCACAAGCGATTAACACAAAACAATATAGTAAAAGATGCCAATGTCAAAATCAAGCATCGTAGTCTATCCATTCTGAGTGTGTTGTCCCGGGCTTTAGGTGTTCTGTCCTGAGTGACTCGTATAATGTCACATGGCTGTGTTTTAAACTAGTGCAGACCAGAGTGATCAGTGTGGTGTGAATGAGGACTAAATCTGCAGACGATTTCAACAATGTATCAGTTGTTTCTCTTGGTTCAGACCAAATTAACCAAACTAGAGGTGTAACACCAAGTGTACCTCTTGAAAAACAACCCCACACCAAACTTCACTGATAGACAAACACCATTCTCCAGAAAAACTACCAAACCAAACTTGTCGGTTGACTTCCAGAAGGAAACTTGTAATTTGTAAGATGTCTCTTCTGCTCTGGCAGTGAACACTTTGCAGCCCTTTTGGTGATGCAGTACTCTATGCAATATTGCTCTGATGCATCTGCTCGGCCTTGGAATCTCACAGGACTCTATGCTCTGTTCTTGAGCTAATCTGAAGGCTGCGTAATGTTTGGAGGTTTTGTTGTCGTCTCAATCAATTACAATTTATTGTAATAAAATTTATTGTGGAATATTTAGCACTGAGACTGGACTTGAAACCAATAATCTCCTGGGTGAGAGAAAGAGAGAGATGGGAAACGAGAAACAAAAGAACCGCAACAAATCCTGAGTTTCAATGTTTTAGTTATTAATAATTAATTCACCACATCTTCCCATTGGATAAGTGAGCTCAGACTCATGATTAAATATGAGGTAAGAAATTCTCATATTGCTAACTTCATATTGTGACCCTTCATTAATTAGTCTGTTCATTCATCCCATGCTTGCTAAAATTTGGCCGAAGTAAGTCGTAGACACTGGAGAGGGCCATTATCTTCTAGCAATTTCTTTAATTAAGTTTATGAACATCTATAATGTATTGGTATTGGATGTGCATGTACAAGCAGTAGTCCAAGAGTGAAGTCTAGTGAAGAATCTTCCAAGGACCTGGAGGTTAAAGACTTTAATCTGATAAACTGCGGAAGTAGGGCAGGGGTTTTGGGGGTTAGGGGTGTAGGACACACACATACGCACAAGCGTGATACCAAGGATTTTTTTCTAACTTTCTCCCTGCGCTGTTGCTACTCTGTTCTTTATTTTCATTTTTGTGTTCATGTGGATAATTCTAGTACTGTATATCATAACCAATAAGAGCTAGCTTATGGATGTGCTTCTACTGGGTTGACCTCAAAATATGACTGTTGCTCACGATGACTGATGAAGGCGATGGATTTTCATGTGCATGTTGCCTGAGAGAGAGAACGAGAGCGAAAGGGAGGGAGGGTTCATACTCTCTGGCTTTAGTAATGAGGGCCTTTGTTAAAGCCACAGAGTGGAGCAGCTATTTCTACCATCGACTGGAAAACAAGCGCAGTCCAGATTCCACATCCTAGATTGGGAAAGTTTCCACCCCCAGCTCACTTATATAACATCAGTGAGGAAGAAAATACTCTTAAAGCTATCTTTGACTTTTCATGGGCATACTTTTAATGACTTAAGATGAACTGACGGTTGTTTTTTGACCTATAACAACAATAATTCAATCAAATGGGGTTTGTTTAAAGTCTAAAAACTCTAGAAGATAGGAATGTATACATTTGAATCCTTTTTAGTACAATTTGTTATATTTGTCACATTTTGTCATCTAGCCAACAATATAATACACTTGTTCTGATTGTAGCAAATATGTTTTCGCAAAAAATGTGGTTTATATGTTTTAAACAAAAGCAAAGTGACTCTTCTAAATGGCTTTTGGATTCCTTGTACCTGTGGGACTGTTGGATTGCTCAGAATGATTCTTTTTGGAATTTACATAGACCAGGGGTCTCCAAACATTTTACTTAGAAAGCCAGATTGAAGTCAAGAAAACATGTGCGGGCCGGTCATTCAACCTGCCTTGTACCGTTGTTACATACCCAAAGCAATGTATGATGAGCTAACATCTACCTACGTTGCTAACGCTGAAATTATTACTAAATGAAATCTAAACTATGTTTTTATTAAACTATATTTACATTTACATTTATGTATTTAGCAGTCGCTTTTATCCAAAGCGACTTACATTGGGAAACTATATCCGGGTCAGTTTGAAACATGGTTATTATTAACTGTTACATTCTCCGTATAAATCTCGACATTTAAAACATGGCAAATAACACTCACAGAAAAGACTGTTTGAATGATCACTCGAGATTTTTGAAATTGTTTTCTTCACATTTATTTTTCTTACAGTTGACTTGCAGACTATTGTAAATAAAACACATTGCAAACAGCCGAAGTTTCTTCGAAAATTAGGGTTTTTTCATATTTCAGTGCAAAAAAAACTCAAATTTCCACATCTTCGCTATCCACATTCTTTTTATAGAAACTGACAACATTTTGTAAATTGACTCAAAAGTCAACCATTAGTCAAGCCCATGGTGTGAATGCGCAAAACTGGAATATCACATAAAATATTTGCAAATAAAGCATGGTTTCCATCCAACAGGTCCAAGTGAACAAAACTTTCTGATAAACTGGTGCCAGATATCAAAAGAAAACTGGTAAAAATATTCATTTTTACCAGAACTCGTAGATGAAACGCAATATCACAGTCATGTCATCTTGCTTTGGTTCCTCCAGACAGTTCCGGGTGGCGATATTCCCGAATCACTCTGGAGACAAACTTTGGAGTTTTTGAATAACTAAAACAACATTTTAGAGATGCTGTGCAATGAAAATCGTCTGTTGGTTAGTCCATTAATGCCGTCCCATCGAATCTCAGTTTCCATTGTAGTTTATTTTTTTATTATCAGATAAAAAGTGTATCCTACTTTTTTTTTTTATAATTTTTTTGTGTTCATTTTCAAAATTTCTGCACTTCTTGCCATTTCCATCCTAGGATTTTTAATCCGATATTTCAAAATGCTCATAAAAATAGGTGGATGGGAACGCAGCTAAAGACAGAATACAGCTATGTAGGTGGTGTCCATGATATTACTTTGGTTTCTCGAGAAAGTTTTAGAAACTACAAGTTCTTGGCAATATTTCACTACTGATTATATAAAAAATATGCTTAAAGAAGCAATCATCCATCCACACTGTGATGCTCCTTCATTTCACTTAATAGAAAATTAACAAATGTTGAACTGGTCTAAACTAGGCATTAAATAAACAAATGTTTTACCATACTTTTTATAATGGTGTGCCTTTGTTATCTGCCTTTTGAGGACTTGGTCATCAGTGTGCAGGCTGAAGCTTGGTTGAAACTTTTTTTAGAAGTGGTTGTGTGCTGCTGCCACCTTGTGGTTCGGATATGCCCTGAAAAATCTCCTTAGTCACTGTAAAACCAATGTATAGCCAAATTATGATTGCATTCTCCCTCCATGGCAGAAAGACCTGATATAAACGTAGAAGCACATGCTCTTGCTTTTTGAATATGAGACTGGGTTGAAAAGATAATAATTTTGAATGTATTTAACCTCAACACTACAGCAACCAATCACTTCCCACGAGACTCAAAAGCAACAGTGAGCACTAAGCGCTTTAGTAAGAACTGAAACCATGCTTTAATACAAAGAGGACTTGTGCCTCTCATTTCCACATTGAGCACGCATGGAGGGTCTCGAGTCAGGTAGAAAACTATTTTTTTCCCTTTTACTCTCATCATCTTTACCTTGATTACTGATGTATTCCATAACTGTAACCTTACAGTAACACCTACTTGCTACCTTTGGGTTTAATGTGTAAATCGTAATCTCATTCAGATAAATGTCAGAGAGCTGGAGAGTTTTGTTTCTTTTAGATATAACACCACCAAGGTTTTCTTCCTCTTTGGACCCCTTTGTTTCATTCTTACTCCCTTTACCAATATAACTGTCGTATTCATGTCTTCCTTCCTTCCCTTCCTTCCTTTGTTACACGCCTCCCACAGATGAGCCGACCAGTCCAAGTGCAGATTTGCGGGCACGTCATGTCCCTGCCTCTTCCGTTGTGTCCAGTGGCGGTATAAACTCCGCCCCTCCTGTGGTCACAAGCCCCGCCTCCCCTACCTTCACCTTTCCCCTCAACCGCCTTTTCTCCCACGGCAGCAGTGAGTGATGCAGAGAAAGAACCGAATGTAGATTACTGACCACTTAAAATGCCTCTATTACACTGAAAGATGAATACCCTTACCGTGTTCAATTGTCATGAAACGATCAGGAATGCTCCTCAAAAAGGAGTTATTAAAAAAGAAAATTGTAATTTTGAACCTAGTATACTAGGGGCATTTTTAAGAAATTGTGCAAAATTGCATGTGATTGGTCTAGAGCTCCCTCTGTTGCATGCAAACGTGTAGTGCCGATATAAAGAATCTGTTTGCATGGACGCTCGGTATTCCCCACGCATCTTCTCCACTGCAATTTACGCTGATGAAGATTGTCTGCTTTCCACTTCTTAATCTCAAATCCACATCCACATCAGCTCCAAACTAAGTGTCCTTCACCAGATCTCTCTCTCTCTCTCTCTCTCTCTCTCTCTCACTCCTGTTGCATTTGTAATGAATTAAACAAAGTCTCTCTTTGTCTTACTCTCGGAGCAGATGATCCCAAATCCAATCGCCGCTCGTCTTACCTGCTGGCCATCACCACAGAACGCTCCAAGTCATGTGATGAGGGCCTCAATGCATATAGAGAAGAGGGGCGGGTCTTCTCGTGAGTGAATTCTGACATTTTACTTACTGTTTGTATCTAAACCCCATTTAACAAGCTTCCATTGTGCTTCTTCAACAGGAGGCTTCCAAAAAGAGTCAAGAGCTTCTTTACTGAAGGGGTGAGAGAACTTTTTCTCATTTAGTTCCAACACCAAGAGAAGGAGTTTGTAAATATCAAAGTATTTGAATGAATTTCGATGGTTAATTCAATATCAATATTCTCTGCGGTGCCATGATTTAGTCTCTGGAAGCTCTGGGGGCTGCTGAAGAGGCTCGTTCCAAGCGCCACTCTACCTCTGAGCTGGGAAACATCAGCTACAGTGATGTTAAAAGAGAAGGCTGGCTGCACTTTAAGCAGATCCACACTGAGAAGGGCAAGGTAAGGGATACAGACAGCAGGGTCTGGTTGCCATGTTTCACTTGGGCTTATCCTGGTCTCTCTTTTGTAGAAGGTGGGCAGTGCAATTTGGCCATGGAGGCGGGTGTTTTCTGTACTCCGCTCCCATTCACTATTCCTCTACAAAGACAAGCGAGAGGCAGTGCTTAAAGGGGTAGTGCGTGGGGGCGGGGCTGATGACGAGCAACCAATAAGCATACGGGGATGCCTTGTGGACATTGCGTACAGTGAAACAAAGCGTAAGCATGCTCTGAGGCTGACCACACAGGACTTTTGTGAGTACCTGCTACAGGCAGAGGACAGAGAGGACATGCTGGACTGGATCAGAGTCATCCGAGAGAACAGCAAGACTGACAACGAGGTGAGAAGGATGTTTTTATCCAAATGCTTCAAGGGTGAGCCTAGGATGTGCCATAGTTAAACAGTATTTACATAACATTTAAGGGTTTAATAATGATATGGTTCATTTAAATCCAGTTAATTCTGCACGACCAAACCTGGCAACCTTGGCCATACCAAAGGTGTGAAAGCAGTTCGTTTAAATGCTTTTTTCTTCATTGCTCTGTAGGAATTGGGTTTCTCACGGCAGGCTCTCATCAATAAGAAGCTAAATGACTACAGGAAGCAAAGGTATGATGAACGAACACAGAAACAATTCCAACAACTCAATGTTGCGCTTTTGAAATCGTAATTTCCCTCCTTTAGTCCGACAGGTAACAAACCAGACTCCTCCCCTAGAGTGCATCGGATGACATTCCTGCTCAGTAAGCAAGAAAACAGTGCACCACCACGTTCCCCAAAACATGACGCCAAAGATGAGAGCAGCCCCCCAAAATCTCCCTGGGGCATCAACATAATGAAGAAAGCCAAGAAGACCAGTCCCAAAGCCTTCGGTGTCCGTCTGGAGGACTGCCAGCCCGCTGTCAACAACAAGGTCTGTTTTGCTGAATCATTGCCACGGATAACTTTGTATTTTTACCTTCATGTGTTCACTTGTGTGTAGTTCGTTCCTCAAATTGTGGAGATCTGCTGTGGCCTGGTGGAGGACATGGGACTGGAGTACACTGGCATCTACAGAGTGCCTGGAAATAATGCCGTAGTGTCCAGTTTGCAGGAGCAGCTGAACAAAGGTGTGGACATCAACATCGCTGAGGAGGTGAGTGGCTGGTAGGTGGTGTTAATCATAGAGAGTGTCGATCAACCCTTACTCCTTTTGCTTTATATTATTGTTTAGAAATGGCAGGACTTGAATGTGGTCAGCAGCTTGTTGAAGTCTTTCTTTCGTAAACTCCCAGAACCTCTCTTTACTGATGGTGAGCTTTTGAGAAGGAACCAATTAAAGGCTGGAAAGCTTCGGAATTGTAACACTTTATTTCAATTTCTCTTCTCTTGAAGATAAATACAATGACTTTATTGAGGCTAATCGCATGGAGAAGGCCAGTGACAGGCTAAGGACGATGAAGAAACTGGTACGAACTTGTTCTTTTATCTTTAATCACTCAAAGTTTTGAGTCATTGTTTTTTTTAACATTTGTAGAGAAGACTAGTAGTAAATATGTAAATTCAAGATCCCATTTAGGACACTCTGTATTTTGGATTACTAATACCACTAATCTTGTGATCTAGCATCTTTTTTTCAACCTTGAACACCCCCCAATGTTCCAAGCATTGTTATTTTTGTGCCAAAACACAAGCCATATCTCAGGTCTTGTACTTCCAGGGGTTATCTCTTATGTTTGCCACTAGATGGCACCAACTTGGGGTCTTTGGTTGCACATTTTCACACATTTTAATTTGAATTAACTTGCAACTTCATTTAAAACTAAAAACATAAAAGCTAATCACCTTTTTGAAACCTACACGTTATATTTGAAATCCAAACTAAATAATAGGTGGAGTGCGTCATTCCTACTTAATTGAAAAGAGCCCTTGTGATTGGCACATGCAAACTTCTAAGGGTTTAAGGGGACACCAAATGGCCATTTCTCATAAGTCTGTAAGACATTAATGCTAAAGTAACTAGCAGCTCCGCTCAAAATTATGTTTTTCCATCATTCATCTTTACACCCAACAACAGCCCTAAGCAGACAAACTATACAGCTCTACTAAAGCATAAAACATAAGCAGACTTAAACAGCAAAATGGCTACTTTAAGCATGCAGAAGTATCTATCAGAGGTCGTGGTAGGGGTCCTAAAGTTTATGATTTTTTGTGGGTAACAACCGTAATTGTTTACACACAAAAACTAATAATTGAAATTTGAGTATAAAACATGTCATTATCATCTAAAATACATTTGTTTTTAAAAACCCCATAATCATAATTCATAAATCACAATTAAATGTGTAATCTCTGCTTTCTTACAGATTCGGGATCTGCCAGACTATTACTTTCACACTCTGAAGTTTCTAATTGGACATCTGAAAACTGTGGCAGACCACTCTGAGAAAAACAAGGTGAGATGCTCTAGATTTTCCCTGATGCAGACAATGAATCACTCAAGAAAAAAAGTGTTCCTGAAGCTGAGGGTTTCTTCTGGTTTGGTTGCAGATGGAACCACGTAATCTGGCGCTGGTGTTTGGTCCCACTCTTGTCCGAACCTCAGAGGACAACATGACAGACATGGTCACTCACATGCCCGACCGCTACAAGATAGTGGAGACACTCATTCAGCACGTGAGATACTTCACTGACGCTCAATCGCTAGCTAGACGTCGTCTAGTGTTAACCAACACTTGTGTTCTTTACATAGTATGCCTGGTTTTTCAGTGAGGAACATGAAAAGGATGAAAAGGTTTGTTTTCTTTTATTTAAAAATGCTTTTTGCAGCACTGTGCAAAAAGGTTTAATCGTTTACCTGTGGCCTCCAGACTCCAGTGGACACAGAGGATTTCCAGCCTGCCCCAAACATCGATCACCTGCTCTCTAACATTGGCCGGACTGGCCCGATGGGCGAGGCATCAGGTACGATGGACTAACCACTTCCAGATAATTACTGTGATTTATAGTTAATCAAAATCCTCGTTAGTGTCTTCAGCGAGAGGTTCACTCATCTTTTCCTCTGAACGTGGACAAACTGGTCTCTTGGTCTGATTTCTTGCATGTTGACCTTAGTTTTTTTTTTTTTTTTTCAAAACAAACTCAGTATATTCACTTTCTGTCTTTCTCTGTACATTTCTTCATTCCTTTCGTAGCTGAGCCTGTGGAACAACCACTGCGGTAGGATTGGCTCCCCTGCCAAGCCCTTTGTGTGTGTTTATGTGTGTGTACCTGGGTGTGTTTAATGCATTTGCATAAATAAGAGCGTGTGTCCATGTGTGTTCTGTGATGATGGAAGGAAATCCCAGAGAATGCTGGGAAATTTTTGTTGGCTCAACAAAAATGTAACTCAAACTGAGTACCTCATAGAAATTCTGGATGTTTACTGTTGACTTATAACGGCAAAGAAAAAATCTTGGGGGTTTGTTTATGCTAATTCAGGATAGCAACCAAACATTTTACCATAGCAACCAATTTACTGAACTCTATCTCAGCTTTGGTAAATGAGAAAGACATTGGGGTTGATTTATATAACTTATAGTAACAAAGGTAGCATTATATTATGTTGCTGACCCCTCCATAGCAACCTGACTTTACCATAGCAACCATTTTGGCATATCATATCTCAACTAAGGAAAATCATAGAGACATGGCGATCGATTTATCTTACTCAGATTTGCATGGGGAACGTTCTTTGATGTCACTGACTCCACCATTCCACCATAGCAACCAAAAAGTATACCTTGACAACCATTCAATTTTTGTTACTTAAAATACTTGGCACTTTTACAAGCCAACGTCAAAGATTGTGCTCAAACTGTAGTTTAAAATACAATAAAATGACTATAATTACTTTATTAAGTTAATACATTGTTGATATGGTTTAAAAAAATTCCCAGGTATGTGTGGACATGGCCTTGAACCTAAAAACGGGGCTCTTGTATTTTAGGAAATAGCTTTTTATTGCTCCTTCTTGACAATCACAGTTTCTCCCTTTTGCCTCTCCCATTGCTTCCTTCTGGGTTTTAATCTATGGTGTTATCATTGTGCACTTTGTCTGTATCACGTCTGCGCACTTTCACTTCTTCACCTGAGACCCTGTTCACATCGGAACTAGACGTGACAATCAGAAGCTGTTTTGAGTGGATCTTGTGTGAACACTGTCTTGTTAACAGAAGTGACGCTTAATGATTGACACAGAGGCTGCTCTATTTCTTGCATATTAATTAATTAACTTATTCACCATTGCACAAATGGTTGACCCTCCTCTGTGACTTTCATTAATATGGCATATATTCACCACAGAACCAAAATGTTAATTTTTTTACTAACTTCCTCTCACTATCTCTCTCCCTATCTCTTGCTGCTTTTAACTGGCCAGACTCAACCAACAGTGATTCTGCAAAATCGAAGGTCAGTACTGACCAACAGATTTTCATTGTGTTTACTGTATTCCAGATTTTGAACAGTGAGTTACTATATTGCTTTTGGAATGAGAGAATGTGTTAAATAAGTAGTAAATGTTTAAAGGAACTCTATTTCCATCTCCTCCAGAGAAAATAAGTGGTGTTTTTCTGTTTTGGAATCTCACTTGAGATCTGGCCGATAGCACCTTTAGCATAGCTTAGCATAGATCATTGAATCCTATTAGACTAGTAGCATTTCATAGTTTCTATATTAATGTAAATTGTTTCCTATTTAAAACTCAAGAGTTGAAACATGTTCGAGGATTGGCTAAAAATGAAACTTTTTTAAGCAGAGAACTATACTCCATTTCGGTGAAATTATCAGGGAACTTAGCATGAGAGCATTCCATGAGCCTAGAAACTATTGTGGAAGACTGTGGAAGATTCAGAATATATTTCTTTTTGGTGAAGATACCAAACCTTATCTATTCGAACCAGAATACACTGAAAGTGAAGCATAATAAAGAAAATTACATTTAGAAATAAAAATCCTTATCCTGGGTTCTGATGTGTCTTAAAAAGTCAACAATTTAAAAACTCAATTTGTTCAAGGTCTCAAGTCATTTTTTCACTGGTCTTCACACTTTAGATTGAGTGTTCTTGAGACAGATTTCCCAGCATGCACCATGTGAGCCAGCACTTTTGCATTCTAAAAACAAAGATGGCCGCCAGAACAACCACAAATAATGCAATTTTTGTCATTTACAATGGTTTAAAATTTTAAAAGCTTTCATGTTATGTTAGTTTTCATGTAACAAATCAACATTTATGTCCAAAAATGTCATTGAAGTCGCTAGTTTTAGAAGAAATATGTGCAATTGTTAGTCATATGACAGTAACCTTCCACAATCATTTCGCTCATGAGACGTACCTCTGTATAAAACAAGGCATTTAAAAGTTTCACAATTTAGAAATCCATCATTTCATGTTAGATAAGTGCATATAAACATATGAATAAGTTATTGTAAATCACAATAAATGTTTAGGGTAAATGTTTAAACAATTTTTCAATCTACCAGTATTGTTAACATTTTTAAATTGTATTTAGCCTGTATGCAATATATTTTTTTACAGTGATTTATGTTTTATGGACTTTATAGATAAACATAAGAATGATGTAGGTCTTAAATTTTACACAACCTGTGAAATCTGCAGAAACCCTGTTATCATATTTTTGATTCTAGCTGAACCTGATTTGATGGTCTATGCTAAGCTATGCTTAAAGTGCATATCTTCAGGAAAGCTGAAAAAAAAAACATTAAATGGTAAAACACTATGTATTACATATTTAAATATATATATATTTAAATTTCTTAAACTTATTCTCATATTTGTATTTTATTTTTTTTACTTAAAAAAATAAAATGTTTCTATTAACTGATTTTAATTAAACAATTAAATTCTCATTCCATATTTGTAATGAGCTTACTCTATTTTTAAAATATTTGTTGTATAGGGGTCTTGGGGAGCAAAACGTGACTTTACTGCCAAGGATATTCTGACGTTGTCCATCATGTCGGCTGTGACACGAAAGCGGCGTAAGCGGCACAACGGCCGTGGCCTCGGCAGCAGCACAGATGAAGATTCTGAGCTTGACGCCATTAAATGCTGCAGCTCGGAAAAAGATGACTTGCAGGAGATGAGCAAGATGGCATCCTTGTGTGCCCCACGAGCAGAAGGTGAAGATGATGATGACGATGATGATGATGAAGATGACGAAGTAGAAGAGGAAGAGGGTAAAATGCAGAAGGCACAAGAGAAGAAAGAAATAGAAGTTACCGCCATTCCAGCGGAAGCACCACCAACGATACTCCTGAGCGAAGAGGAAGAGCACAAGTCTGAAGTAAAGGGGCGGAGCTGGCGAGGAGATGATGCTCGGTCTATTGTATCTGGCTACTCTACTCTCTCCACTCTGGGGCGGAGCTTAGCATCCGAGGGGCGGGGTGAAGATGCCGATGATGAGCACAGTGAACTGGTGAGTGAAACCGATAACGAAAGTGGATTCGCTTCACGCTCCCTCACCCAAGAGAGACCCGAAAAAGCAAACCGTTGTACCAAAGACCCTCACTCCTTTCCTGAATCCACCGCACCAAGGAGCTTCCTTTATGGGCACTGCAAATCACCCACCCCCTCTTCTGTCTCCGGCTTGACACTTAATCCACTTCCTGCTTCTATCCATATCACACCTGATCCTGAACACAAAGCATCTGATGGTGCCACACGTTCATCTACCGCCTCAACCTCCTCATATTCCTCGTCCGCCTCCCAGCGACTCCAAAGTCGAAACTCTTTCAACTCCCACCGCCTCATACAGTGTGACACCCTTGCTCGGCGTCGTCTAAAGTCGGACAAAACCAAAGCGTCCTCAGTAGACCTTTCAGAACTTTCCAGCTCCTCCAACACAGAAGGAGACAGTCAGTCATATGTCAATCCAATTTCAGATTCCTCTCCGTCTCCTTCACCAATAGCCAAATCTTTCAGAGAGTCTAGCCTAAAATCAGAATCAACTGCTAATCCTGGAAGTAGGAGCTGTTTGTTGACCCCTGGGCAGGGTTCCCTAGCAGATCAAGTTCGTGCTCGTCTTATGGGTTCGGCGGATGACCTCCGAATTGTCGGCCTACGGAAGCAGCTTTCGCCAGAGACCCGCAGGAAGAGGCGTGCCTGGAGGAGACACACAGTGGTGGTGTCTCCCACAGACTGCTCAGACAAAAAGCCACCACCCCAAAACCCGAAAGTTCTAGATTCATCATCTTCTTTTGAAAGACGGGACATCAGAGAGTCCCGTCGGGAGTGCTCAGAGACTGAACCCCCTACTACACATCAGGCCATGCCTACCTCGCGTTTTCGGGATTTCTTGTAGCAGTGGTATTGTGTACAGGATAGTCAACCTGGGTACTGAGTACATTCGAGTTCTCACCAACAGTGACCGCATTAGGGCTCTTAACACTTTACCTTAACCCCAGATTTACTAACGTTTCATGTTGGGCTTTTTCTGCTTTAGGCTAGAGCTTGCACCACTGGCCACAGTTATGTTAACCTTTTCTAAATATGTGTTCGCACTCATCGATGGATTATGAAGCCTTGCTTTGGTTTAAGATTTACTCTAGATCATGAATTTCTTTCTAGACTAGTATCAGCTTTGCCTTTTAACCACTATCTTAAAACCTTACTTGACAAAAGGTTATCGTCTTGATTTGAAACTCCACCACTTTCTGCCTAGACGTATGAAACTATTTTCAGAATCTAAGCAAATATAGACCTAGATGTTGACTGCCATGTCTCAGCAACAATGCTAAAATCACAGGTTTGATCATAACCACGAAGCATCATTGCCACCTACTGTTAGGCCATTTGAGGCCAAAAATTGGGACCTTGAATTGGGCACTGCCATGACAGTGAGCAGGAGTCTGCACATGCTCAAAAGTAACGCAGTGTGTATTAGGCTTCATTCCAAGTTTGACTTCATTTCCATTTTATTCAGCTTAAATGATCTACAAAGACACGATTGCTAGTGGAGAAAGAGGTCCTTCGAGCCGGATATAATGAGCATAATGTCATGTCATTGCCTTATTCCCATTTATTTTTGATGTGTCTTCCTTGTTTTTCTTTTAAGTCTAGTGTCTATTAATCTCACAGAACTTAATCCTTTTAATTGTTTGAAAGGGATGTACTGGACTATTTGAATTTATGAAAGCCATACTGCATGTGATCGCAAGCACTGGTTTCTGTTTACCAGTGGTAACCCCAGGTTACCCAGGTCAAGTGTTAAAAGCCCTAATGTTGCCAGGTACGATTGGTCACACTTTTGAACATCTACAAACATGAAGCTCAAACCAATCTGCTCACCTTAAAATACTTTAAAAGAACAAAACTTGTTTTTTTTTTTTTCTGTAGCATGTTCTGGAACAGATGGACATCCGATGGCCATTTCTCACAAGTTGATGTGATTCTTTAGGGTATTTATGTAAAGTCTGTAAAATACTGTATTTAATACGTCAGTTGTATCGTTAATTACCCGTTTTAAATGATCAAAGTTCTGTTCAAAATGACTCATTTTGATGTTTGGCCCTTTAAATGTCCATGCGCTAGTGACCAACCCACCCTCTCCCATCATGTGGCGGTCTGCTCGTTTGCAGGTTGCTTTCTTTCCTGTCATCTTTACACCTAACAACAGCACAACTCCATAATTCAGCAGACAGTATAGGAAGCCAAAAGCTGTGGGTGAAACTTGAGGTTTGCGACGTCAC
Organism: Danionella cerebrum; assembly: GCA_007224835.1. Classification (NCBI taxonomy): domain Eukaryota; kingdom Metazoa; phylum Chordata; class Actinopteri; order Cypriniformes; family Danionidae; genus Danionella; species Danionella cerebrum. Next base: position 391,120 of record SRMA01027114.1, on the reverse strand, counting down.
AAACAAAGCAATTGTAGAGCGGCTCTTTTTTTAGAGTGTGTTTAATGTGTATTGATTGTTTGAGCATTGTAGGGTTGCCATGTTCAAACATTAAATGCACCGTTTTTGTTAGAACACATGGAAAAGTGACTTTTTTTTTTAACCAGTTGTCCTCTTTAAGTATTTATTTTAAAAGAATAGATGCAGCTGGTTCATTTGTCAAGTTTCAATTCGAAAAACCTTTTGTTGGTGTACAAACTGTAATATTTGTAAAACCATTTTGATTGATAAATCCAGGTTTAATGGACCAAGATGTTCACCCTCCAGGAAGCTTTTCTAATGTGGCTTTTTGGGTCCCTGTAGTTTTGTTTTTAGTTCCAAATAAGCTTCCTGCCGCAGAATGATTTCATTTCAGATTCTGGATATTTCTGTCATCATTCCATTGTACACCAGTTCTTTATGCAAATGAGCATCACTGTGATTGATTGACTGGAAACTTTTCACTTTATCTTTGCAAAACGCTGGTGATGTGAGGAGTGCTTCTTGTGTTGAGTACAAATATGCAACTACTGAATGCCCTTCGTTTGAGTCAGGTGTGAACCTCTTTCCAATTCAGCATGTCACATGGGCTTTTCACCAATGCTAAAGTTCCTGTCACATTCCAGTCAAGATCCAGTCAAGCAGATGATGTGCCGGTACAGTATTGGTAAAACAGTATTAGCAGACAAGATCAGTGTTGAGCTTTTACCGGCTCTTGAGCCGAGAGCTGACGATCCATCAGAGACAGTGTATGGTGTGCATGGCTCACTTCAGATGTGTCTGTTTGTGTGTGTCTTGTATACGGTGTGTCAAAAAATGTGTAACATTTGTACAAAGCCTTGCTTAAGTTAACTGTGTAAATACACATATTATATTGTTATTTCTTTTTCTTTTTTTATGGTTTACAAAAGTGCACTTATAGTTGCACAGTTTCTTTCAAGGTGTTACTTGAAATCTTTTACCCTTAACATGTTTTATTGTTTGTTTTATACACAGTATATATTATACATCTATTTTGTATGAATATAAGTACCTTTATTTGGAAATATTGGGGTGTTCCTGTTTTAACTCCGCTAGACTGTTTTCCTGTTTATGGCCTTTCTCTGTGACTTACAAAAACTATGCAGAAATCTATCCACCTCAATGCAAACAGAGATCTAACCTGCAAAGAGTGTCTGTCACAAGATATAATAAAAGTCTTATTGCTGAGCATTTTTCTGTCCAGTTTTGACTTTCTTCACTTTTGCCATTACTTACTTTTCTCAGTGTCTACAAGTTCAAAGGTGTGCAATGCTGTAAAACAACGATAAATGTCAAATAATAATATATACGAACAAACATGAAATGGCTTGGTTTGTCATCATTGCAGAGATTTATTTAGTTTCTCATCATGATGTTGGTACACCAGCAGAAGGCAGCATTTTCCTCACTATCTCCTCAGCAACAAATATCACATCGTCTCTGGAATGGTCGCCTCAACAATCAAACTTTTGATATGGTAATGATAAAATGATAAGTGACATCCATGCCCTGCATGCAGAAAACCTATCTACTTAAGTATCACAGTATTTACGAAGAATCCCGAAGCGTTGAATGAACAACTGAACCGAATAAAAGGAAAGTTACAGGGCAGTTATATATAACTTGGATTATTGTAGTTGTTTTTATCGGAGAATAAGGCACTCAAACCATGCACAAACTATACTTTATTATGAAAGAGCGTGAGAATAAACGCCTGCACCGTGTTTCGTCGACTGACTCGAGTTACGCACGTGGGGTTAATGGTCGCGTCGGAGTCGGCTCCGTGACTCACATGCGTTCCTCGCTTCTGACAGACAGCGACCCGCGTCTCTGCACTTGTTCACGGTCATCTCTGTCCAGGGCAGCCGGGCTTTAAGGAGTGCTGCCTGCGGTCGAAGAAAAAAGCAACATGTTGGGGAGGAAGAAGAAACCCGAAACCGTCAAGTCTGAGCAGAAACCATTTGATTCGAAAACCCACGATCCGCAACGAAGGCTTGGTAAGACTTTACACTTTGCCAAAATCTCTCTCTTTCCTAAACTTCACTAGAAATAAACAGAAACGAAGCAGAAGGGTTTTTTTATATATTTAAAAATATATAAATTGTGAAAAGAGTCAAAAGAGTCGATTCGCACATTCCAGTTTAAAACGTTTACGCTTGGATAGTTTGTCCGATTTCACGATTGTGGAAGTGATTGTTTTGAGTTTGTAAAATACTTATGTGTGTTCTTTTGCGTGCATTACTGCATAGTATGCTGTTATTCTACGATTTAAAAAAAAAAAAAAAACGTTTTGATGTGCTCTTGCTGGAGGAGTTTGTAAAATCTGACTAAAATTTCCTTTTATTTTCAGGAAATGTCAGAGATGTCAGAAAATAGAAGATCTTGTAATATTTTGGGTTGTGTTTATTCATTTTTGTGGTGAAAAGGGCTTTGAAAAGACAGATTAACAGCCTGAAACCTGGTTTTAAAATGTACAGTTGTGATTATAAATTTGAAAAATTGCAAAGAAATTAATTTTTTTTTGTAAACTTAAGAGCACAACTCTATATTAAAAGTAGAACATGTAAGTTGACTTTAAAAACTGCATATTTAGTTGTACTGTTGAGTTATATGGGTCTATTAATAAATACAGTTCCCCCTTTTTCCCAGTTGACTTGCGCGAGCATCCAACATAACTGGTCAATTTCTTATTTCTATGATTTTATTTGTTTTTAAAGTTCTACTGAAACATTATTCCTATGACTAACATTCCCACATTGCAAGAAACATAACCACAAACCAATTATGTTTCCACTCATGTTTACCTGTCCTCTGTACTTCTGTAACAAGATGACCTCATCACTACCACCTACACCTTACCTTTTGTTAGCACTCTTTTCAAGCACTTACCTAATGTATTATTACATGCAACAAACACAACAGTAGAAGGTCTAGAATGAGCACAACCAAACAAGTGCTGATTTTGGAGATGGATATAAGTATATCTTTTAACAGGCTTACTAATCCATTTTGGGCTAATGTTTACCTTGCATTGGGCTAAATGCTAGGTCTCCTGGTTCACTCTTGTATAGGCAATTTTGAGTGACCAATGAACCTGACCTGACCGGATTTTGTTAAAGGCTATTCTTCTGCAGTACCAGCTTCCCCTAACTACATCAATGTGACTGAAGTTACCTGTGCACAAAGAGTTCAGTTTAAACTCTATTGAGTCTCCCTTCTACCTTGCATCGGTTTAATTAACTAACGCTCAACGGTGTTATTTTCCATAGCAACCAATGCAGAATTCATTTAGTTGGGCTCTGCCCTATGACTTGCTGCCATGGCTACCATGTCAAATATTGTTATTGCAGTGTTCAGTTATATTGAGCTCTATATCATTCTAACGGGTCAATTAATATTTACACAGAAAATATCAACAGAACCAGCTGCACTTTTCATGATGAGTTTCTTTAAGTGGTTATTTTAAATGGAGCAGTAGTTTCCAAATAATGAGCTTGACCATGTCATGCATGCAATCGCACCCACAATTTGCTCTAAATATAGATATGCTCACCACAGGATGGACCTCAGCTGAACTCTAGGTAAGTAAACAGTTTGTAAATGGGTTTATTTTATATTTAATGCATCTATAAAGTCTTTATTCGATGATTAATTTTATTTTTGAAAGTTTCTTGTACACTATTTGATGTAAATGCTGGAGTATGTTAAAAGCGTTGGATTTGAGTAGTATACAGGCATATGAATGGGTGCTGAGAAGTAATGGGTGCTGGGGTGTTTACCAGAGTGGTAAAACATTTCCCCTTTCTTGGCTTTTTATGGAGAGTGGCACAGTGATGCAGTCGGAACAAAGGAAAATGGTTGAAAATCACTGAAGTAGCTATTCGGTTTGGTAAACAATTAGGTGACATTATCAATAATGTTGTCAACAAATATTTTTGTGGCTCACTACTCCTATGTGTTTCTGGATTTAGTCTTGGGGCGGCTTGACTGCGACAGTAAACAGTACCCACAATAATAATCCTGATCCGGATTGAGTCTTTGGTTAATACACAACCATTTGAGGTTCATCAGACTATTCAAGTCAGTTTCAGGAGTTTAAAGGACCTAACATGTAACTTTAAAATAAAATGGTGCCTTCAAAGCAAGATAAGATTGTACAAAAATGGTAAACATCGTACACTGAAAAAATGTGAATTAAGGTGTTGTGAATTCACTGCGGAATCTCTCCCAGAGCTTTAACTGGGATTACAAAGGCTTGGGCAAAGATGGCTGCACTGCATTCTTTCACAGCAGGAAATTTGCACTAGTCAACACTCCAGTTCTTCCACCTGTGACTGAATTTATATATGATTTTAATAAATCCAGTTGTTTCTAGAGTAAAAATATCAAATGAAGGAAAAGTGTGTATTCAACAGATGAGGAAGACAGAGGGCTAAATTCCCTCAATTATATTCAGCTGAACAGCCAGGAGTGTTTTTGGAGCAGAGACCCTCACCACAGCAACCAGAATGTGAAGATCCTGATAAAGTTGCTCTGTGTGTAAAAGAAAAACAGCACAGAGGTCAGGTGGAGACACAGCGCGAGGGAGGGAAATAGTGCTCATGTTTTGCCTAGCTTGAAATGGGATTTAATCACAAACTAAACTAATCTTCACCTAAAAATAAAATGTTATCTGCTCGCAAACCACCTCCTAAACGATAATACATGTATGACTTAACGGTTGATGTAAGGGCCAACAGTTTTGTGCATTATACGTCAAATTTCCTAAGATTCTCACACAGACAGAAGTTGACGGGCAATAGCCATTCAATTTTCCTTTTGATATTTGTTGCGAGTTTATCAGGATTTTATTGAATGGAACGTTTATTCGCAAATCATTTATATTTTGCATAAATTTAATTCGCATCTTTGGATGGAAACATGGCTAATGACTCCCACGTATTACCATAGCCACTGACCTGGGGTCAGTGATGATCACTACAAAACAGTCCAATAGATGAACTTAGTTTCCATATGAACAGTAGACACCGTGTACATGATGTCATCCAAAGGGCTCACAGGCTAAAATTGGTAATTGCATTTGGGCAAAAAGTTGGGATGTGGACATTTTTTTTCTTTTTAATCTGCAATTAAAATTAAGCAGTTTTACATGGGAGTCTATGTGAATCCCCTCACTTTTGGTGTGCACCTCAAGTGGCCAGTTGATGAATTGACACTTTAATAATTTCCTTTTTTTTCTATAAAAATGCTCACTAGTATAGGATGCGTGATGTCCCCCATAAAAAATCTTTTTTTTTTCTGGTTTTGTAAAAATGTGATTGACATTTCTTTCAAGGCTCAGAATTGAGCGTTTCATTGGAGCAGAAGGAAATTTAGAACAAGTAAAATACAGATTTAGACACTGTTTGCTATATATGTTGTATTGCAAACATTAATATCACCAATCCCTTGATGGAATTGTAGCATTTATGGGTCAGTGCCATTAGAAACTCAACCCATTGGTCAAGTAAAATAATTTTGGTTTGGTTGAAATAGTTTTAAATACATATATTTAAATCCCGTGTTTATAAAATGCTGATTTAATTCACCTGCTTTGGGTATATTATATTTTTTAGCTCTATTATAATTTCTTCTGCTGCTTTAATTCTGTGGCGCTAAATCCTTTCTATAATGAAATGAGTTTTTGGGTAATTAAAATTCTCCCTCAGCCGCTTCTGCTGCACAGTCTTTTGCAGCACAGGGCCAGACATCACAGGCAAAGCTTGGCTCAGAATGAACATAAAAGCTCAGTGTGTGCTAATGGCTGTTTTGCAATCTTTCTCCAAGCTTGTACGAATCTAAAACTGCTGGAGAGCATTTTAATTAGGGAACACGTTTCAAAACAACTTAAAAAGACAAAGACTGAAATGCAGATGAAGTTTACAAATTGAGCAAATGACTGAAGTGTCTCGTGGTTCTAGTTTCAGTTTGGTGTCTTTCTGGTTTTAGAGTGACGTCATTGCTGACATCTTACTGATCTCACTTCTTGAGTATGCGTGAGCAATCTTAGAAGTTACTCTTGGTTATTGATTTCAACAGCAAGTGAAGTGTCCGTCCCAGGCTAGACTAGGAGAATGACCTTGGGGACAACACATGAGTCTCAAAAGAGCTGGAGATGAGTTTGTCCAGGTGTCTTGGAGCGCTGGAGAGTTCATGCAGCCTGACACTTCAGATTTATATTAGCAGGTGCTGGATAGACAGACTGGGTGTCATGATCCACCTCTTGTTGCTAAAGTTTTGTTATTTACTTCCCTTTTCCCCATTCTCTGCTTTCCTCCCCTTGTGTCATGTGACCTTGTGCATTAGTTTACACTCTCGTGGTTCTTTTTCAATCTCCATTCCTCTCCTCACTTATCTCATGTATTTATATCCCGTGCCTTCAATCTAGCTGCAATGGATCGTTGTTTATTACAATGCCCATGTTCCGGTAACTGTATGTGTTCTACGGTGTTGATACTTGTGTTTAGTTTTGTTTTAGTCATTCCTTTAGAGGTAAGTTTCAGTTGGTTTTCCCCATCGTCGGCCTTTTGTGTTTTGTATTTTGGTTCTGTTAAATAAACTGCATGAGCTTGTTCCTTGTCTGATTCTAGAGAAATGGGGGGTTGTTATTGTTATCATAGTAATAACTTACATTATTTATGACATTACTGACAGCTCCATAGCAACCAAAATGTATGCCCTAGCAACCAACTTTTCTGAATTCTATCTCGGATTTGGTAACCAATAGAGATATGGGGGTTGGTTTATCTAACTGTATAATGGTTCTATAAACTCTCGAAACTCTGAGATTAATGTTGTTTGTGTGCTTTAGGCGTGCTGGATGATGAAGATGTGCGTTTAATGCTGCATGGTTCCAAGATGATGAAGGTTCGATCTCAGCGTTGGCGGAAGGACAGGAACTTGAAGCTGCTGGAGGACTGTGTCACGGTGTGGTGCGAGTCCAGCAAAACTTCCCGCAAGGGTAAAAGTCAGCAAACCTGTGAGTGTTTCAATGTTCAAATCTCTACATGCTTTATTCCGTGGCTCAAAATGGCAAATATCATTTGCGTGGCGAAATATTACCATTTCAAACTCTCCATAGAAAATCCTGCCGATCAATCATTAAAAGGAAAAGATTCCAGGAAGTCATTTATTGTTTTGTTCTCCACCCCTTCCACTTGCAAATGTGCAGTTAGAGCTCAGCGTGGAAGGAGCAGCTCATATCCTGTAATTGAATTCCATTTTATTTTCATAGCGTCTCAAGATGCTAGAATTAAAAACATAAATTTCAAGCATAACGACAAAGATCAACCACTACACATAGATCATTGATTGCGTAATTAGTACATAAAAATCAGAGGGGTAGCAAATTAGATAAAAATGAAAACAGTCTTTATTAAAAACAGACGTTTATTGCAGTTGCGCATCATGATCAGTCATGGTCTTCTGTGTTATATGCTGCTATTTCCTGTATCCAATGAGAGCAGACAGCTCGAGCTAAATATCATCACAGGTTGCGTCACGTATAGGATGAGTTCTGTAAAAACAAGTCATAAAAGGTTTCGTTTAAAAATCAGGTAAAATACACGTGTATTAAAAGATAATTAAAGTGTTTTTTTGGCCTGTTGTTGGAGACAAAAAAACAAATAAATACCTTTTCAAAATGAGGATCGTAACAGATTAATCGCACAAAAATTAATTGATAAAGCAAATTTTAGTTTTAAAGAAACGTTTTTTAAACCAACCGTTTCATGAAACTGCTCAAGCACCATTGGGGAACTATTTAGGGCGTGAGAACCCTTGTGTAATTGCTCGGAGTATTATTATTTTGTGGCTTCTGTGCATTCTCGAGGGTCTAATCGCACTCGAAAAGTCATCGAATTTCGCCCACACAAAATCTGATGTGGGTTCGAAATTGATTGTTGAAAAATGTCTCTACAGCACCAACTAATGCGGTTTGTTTTACGCCAAAGAAATTTGGCACACATGTTTAGCGTACCTTAAATATAATTAATATGTATTGCGTTTCCAAAATCGACAGGAAGTTGGCTATTTTGCAAAAACCTCTACGAATGACCACTTTTGCTCATACTTTAACGAACTTCTTCTAGAGATTTTATCCGTTCATATCCACACTCCATTAGGCTCTATTGAAGCTTTTTTAAGACCGTTAAACTATGTACAGACGGCGGCCGTCGGAAGTCGACATATCTCCGTTAGGAGAAGTTATTTTACCTCCAGGTGGCCACTAATTTTTTATTTATTTTTTTTTTTTTTTTACAAATTTTGACAAAAAAATTGTCAAAAACAAATTCCCAAAATGTTCTGATTCATTCACAGTGCCATGACATGTTATGATTTGGTATTTTGCTATTTATTATTTTGCCTGTATTGTTCAGTAATCTGAACAATGCTTGACTGCATATGCTAACTAGGGATTGGCTAAAGTTCATAATGCAAAAACTGGTCACTGAGAGGTGATGACCTTTCAGCCCTTTAATTGCTGCTTTAAAATTACAGTCTTGGTTTGATCCTGGAACAAATCAAAGGAATCTAAGCTGAGATCATGCTGCAGGTCTGCCTGGGCCAGATATAGAGACACAAACACAGACCTCCTCCTATACATCAATCAGCTCAGGCAGCTAAACATAAACCTTTATAGGGGAGTTTTGTTTGCTGCTGTATTGATTGAAAAAGCTGTTCTCCGATGAAACCCTGACATACAACAGAGCACAAAGACAAGGGGATCGTAAAACCGAAGCCCTGTGATTGTGCTCGCCTCACTGCTTTTTGTATTTTTGAAATAACGCATACATAGACTGACTTAGCTTCACAAAAAGTGGTAAATGGGGCAAAGTCTATTCTCTTTATAAACAGTCCCAAACCTTTCCAAACATTAAAAACACTTAAAGTAATTAATCACTTTCCAAATAAATACCCTTTATAAATACACTCAAAAAAATCAATTAATTAGAGTATTTGTCATTTTAATCAACTGGCAGATAATTTCTATAAGTAAGCAGTGCATATGTTGCTTTATACCAAGTGGAACAATACCTTGAAGGGCACGATGGGATTAATTGTGTCACTGCTTCCAGTTCATTGCACTAAGACAAATCTATCCGGCCAGTAATAATGAAAGGCATTCATTCACTAAAAGTGAAGCTCATATGTCGACTGGGATTAGGTTAACAATAGACTTTCAAAGAGAGTATAGAAAGCTATGCTGTAACAAGCAAATGCATAGTTTACGGTTTTAACATAAAAAAATACTTAAAATTTTTTTTTGTTCATTCTCTGCTTTTTAGCTACATAAAGTTGTTTTACAGCACTGTGGGGCTATAAAGTATGGTTAAAGCCCAGGTTGAACACGGAAAAAGCCTGTTCTCAGAGACATTATGGGTGACCTCTTGTTAAACCGTGATGTGGATCTGGAACTAGTCATGTGACACCATGTGATTTACCATTTGTACACTTACTATTTGGTCGGTTAGCGTGTATGTGTTTTTTTTTTGTCAATAATGTCTAAAAAAAGCCCAACAAAATACAATTGTCATCCTCAAATGAACTGAAGCTTTAAATATGTGACTTTTATGTTTGTCGATATATACAGACACTCAACTCTTTCACTCAATGTTGTCATTCTTTGAAAACAACTGTATGCTTCACAAATGTTTATGTTGGCTGGCTATACAGTTTCAGACTGGTGCGCTATAGTAGTTCTGGGAAATTTTCCATTGACTTCTAAATCGGAGAACCTCATACAAACACACTTGTGGAGGTTATCTGTCTGTCCAAGAACAAACCCATCAATGTGGAAAATTATTTGAACCCCAGGCTCCAGAGGGGGTTAGGGATTTAAAAATAATGGGAATGGGCAATAAAAATGTCTTCAAGATGGCAATTCATTAAGAAATGTTGTTTGTCATAATAAAAACTCCATAGCAACCAAAATGTACACCCTAACAACCAATTATTTAGAATTATACCTCAGATTTAGTAACGGATAGAGATATTTGGTTGGTTTATATAACTTATATTTATCAATATATTATGTCACTGGCCCACCTTAGCAACCAAACTGATTACCATAGCAACCAACTTGATATTGAATTATGTAAGTTTGAAAATCTCTTTACCTCTAGAGAAACGAGGGGTCGTTATTCCTAGTCATAGTAACAACTTATATTTTTGAGACTTTTGACAAATATCTCAGATTTGGTAAACAGTAGAGATATTAGGGTGATATAACTTATAGTGAGCTTTTTATTATGTCACTGACCAACCATGGCAACCAAACCTATTACCATAGAAACCATGTTGATACATTTCTATGAAAATCGTGGTGGTTGGTTTATGTTACCCATGACATTAAGGAACATTTCTTTTAAAACATGCCTTGCATGCCAACATCATAGCCTGCGTACAAACGTTTGCCATCTAGTTCAATTTAAAATTGTTTCATGCACTCATTTATCAGCCCAGCCGTTTGAAACCCACTCCTGTGCCCCACTAGCCGAAGAAACACATACTCAGCTGCTCTTTTCTCTTTCTGTCCCAGCATTCCCCTCACTGCTTACACAGCTGAGGGTAAAAACTGAGCGCAATAATGTATGTGGTTTTTAGATGATGTTCACATACCACTTTATTTGTTTCTCTTATTCTAAGAATTGATGCAGATACAGAGAGAAAGTGCAGCGCTTTATCATGTGTGTCATAGCACGCTGTGCAGGAACAGGAAATGAGTTTGCATGGTTGCCCCAGAGAAATCACACAGATTTGAAACCAGTGGAGTCTAGTGAGGAATGCCAGTGCCACAGTAAACACCCATTCACTGTTAAAAACAATGTTCTCCAAACATGGAGATTATGTGTGTGTGTTTGTCAAGCATGACAAGCAGCTACTGCTGTGGGCAGAGAGCGTTAAAAGTGTTAAAAGCCGTTTATCCCAGCGTTGGAGTTTACACGGGTCAAAGACATCTATTGTTGTGGCTTCTGTCTGTGATTAAAGAGTGACAGGTTTGACCTCCTCCTTACTTTGGTACTCATTTTTACACTAAACTAATTAAATCTCTGAAATAATTTGAGGAACAGGATAGTATTTTTTTCAAGATATCATCAAATATGTGATGTGAATATGTGAGAACTACGTTTGTTCTTCCCATGACTTTCTAAAGATCGAAGTGATGCAACTACCCGCTGACAAAACAGACTTATGGAAATCCCCCTGTCTTTCAGGAGGCGTTAGGGTAACAGGAATGAGTAAAAAGCTGCAGGACATGACTAAAATATTTTTTTATGTTGAATATCTGTGTGAATAAATGTATTTAAAACAACCATTATATGTGGATTTACATATCAATGCAAAAGATAGGTTCTTCTTAAAAGATCTTAATCCTATTTTATGGTGAAGGGTAGCATCAGAGACTTGGGGCAAGCAATAAATGATATTTTTCAGTGTTTTATGTGGATTTTATCAATATTTTGAATGTTGTTGCTTATTTTTGCAATAAAAATAGCATGTAGTACACTTTGCTTAGTAATAAAATAAATTTATGAAGCCATTTTAATGCTTATTTATAAATGACAAATAGTCCCAGGGACTGAAATGGCACAATTCGGATTAAACTGATCCTGTTGCTTTAAATATGAGACGAGGTAAAGCACTCGCTTTCTCCAGCCAAGTTTTCTTTCATACAAACTCGAGTATTTTTACTGTAAAATTCCAAAGTACATATGAAATGTGTTTAATGTAAACATAAAGGTTGCTCTCTGTAAAGTTCTCTGACAAATTTATTTAATAACACATGGATGCTTTCAGTTTCTGTATCATTTTAAAATGTGTCTTGAATACCTCAGAGAATTCCACTTTTTTTTGTTAACATATGGGTGCTTTGATTTTGAACGAAAATGTTTTTTTACTTTTTTATTTCCTCTCTTTTTTCAGTGCGTTTCCTTAGTAACTCATTAATAAGTTGATCATATTTGCTTGTTCCTCTGTTCTTATCTAGCACATAGTGTACACATCCTTTATACACACAGATTTCTCTTAAGGGGGCCCCTATGTTTTCTTTAATGATTTTAAATAGAAAAACAGTAACATTAGTGATCATTGCGACAGTAGAAAATATTAGGGGAAAATGGCAAATGCAATGGCTGGGGTTTGTGGGAAGGAAAAGAACCTAAAACTACAATACAGGTTCGTTTTTATCAAATCTGTTTGGTAGTTGTTTGGAAATGAGACTCAAGTATAACACTGACATGTGACTGAATCCGCTGTACGGGTCTGAGCAGCTGTTTGTATGTTTGTGTCAGTCTCAGTGACAGAGGTGGAGTGCGTGCGCGAAGGCTGTCAGTCGGAGTGTCTGCGGCGGATGACGGACCTGGTTCCAGAGAGGCACTGCTTCACTGTGGTCTTCCGCGGAGGAAGAAAAAGCCTGGACCTGTGCTGCCACACACAAGAGGAAGCGGAGCGCTGGGTCAGAGGCATCCGCACGCTCAAAGATCGCATAGCCAACATGACCCAGAAAGAAAAGTTGGACCAATATCCTGAGTAAAACCACCACTATTTTGGTTAACCACCTGCACATGAGTGTTTTTGCAACATTTAGTGCTTCATAAAGCATGTGTTTAAACAGAAGGCTCAAGTTTAGTTACTCCAGCCAATGCACGCCAAGAAAAGCATCGGTAAACAGCCTCAACATCACTCAGTGGGAGAGCTGACTAAATATAGAGCAAATCTAGAGCACATTTCAGCACAGTACTTATAGGGACACGTGAAACATGCTTTATGTGCTTCTTTTGTGTGAATTTTCTTCAAAAACACTTCAGAAAACAATTGGCAAACAACCAAAATAAACTTGTAGCCGATTGAATGTAAGGGACGTGTGTATCCGTGATATATAGAAGGATGTGTGAACTGAGTATGGAGTTATAAACTAAATTTCACAATGTCACATAATCTTTTTTTTTTTTTTTTTTTTTTTTTACCTTGTCCTGTCCTGCTCAAAAGCCATCACATGGGAGAGTATATGCCTTGCTGAGTTGGGACCGTTTTGCTTTCTCCAGGGGAGTAAAACACCTGGTGTGGAGTTTTCTCCTCTGGATTGGAGCATTGAATGTATGTAAATATTTATTAGTTGTGGTTCCCGCGAGTCAGTTTATATCAGTTGTGTCAGGACAAGACGGTGTTGAACTGAAAGGGGGAGTGGATAAAGGGTTGGGGAAGGGTGAAGGTACCCTAGTGAAAAATAAAGAAAGGAAGAGGAAAAGAAGAAGAAGAAAAAAAATAATAAAAATAGAAGAAAAAAAATCAGTAAATGAATAAAAATGTCACATAATCTAATGACACTTACTAGGGCTTAGTTTTCCATTTCCAGGCAATTTGGTGCATTATTCGAACTACTGCCTCTTACGCTTGTGCCCAGTTGACAGTGAATGAAACCGAGTTAAATCAATTATCATCCAAGACGCAGTGCAGTAACGCGCATTGCTTTCACTTATTGATGACTCCATTAAGTGGCTCCACTATGAGGATTGCTTGACATAAGAGATCATTTCAAGTCAGTAAACATTGGAATTGAATACATGTAGCTTTTGTGGTGCAATCACATGGGCTGTTTTGAAGTAGGAATGATGCAAACCAGCTATTGTTAATATTTTGATTTAAAATATGTGTAGGTTTCAAAAAGGTTATTAGTTTTTATATTTTTGGTTTTTAAGAGTTCTGACATAATTTGCAAGGTAATTCAAATTAATATGCGAAAAAAATGCACTATCGTCTATCAGTTTCATTTTACAGCCCCAAAATCGGTGATATCAGTACCATCTAGTGGTGAAAAGAAGGGATAACGCTTGGATATTCAAGTGCCAAAAAATGCTTGGAACAGTGTATAAGGTTCAAAAAAGCCATCGCAACCAAGCACATATAGAGATAATAAAGGAAAAAAGGAGTGGGTAGGGTCAGGGAAAGTAGCAGGACCACTGCAGTCAACTGCCAATTCAATTTTCCTGCTGCCATGATGGGCACTGTACTCATGGCCCGTTCAGATTACAGCAGTTGGGAAAAGCTTGCGGAGGTGTAGTGTCCTTGAAGAGGGTTGAATGAAAAGCGTCTCGTTATCTCGCTCTCTGGAAAGTATTTTGACTCCTTGATGACCTTCAAGGCCAGAGGAGATGAGGTAGAGCCAGATGGAAGAGAAGTTGATTTTGGTTCAAAATCTGTACATTTTCACCGGTCTCCATTTTATCCAACATCCGTTGCGTAGCCATACAATTACAACTGTAACTAGCAAACAACTAGATGTGTTATTCCAAACACTGGCTCTGATTGTTGGTAGAACAGTTGTTTAGTGTCTGTACACCCTGAAACAGAGCATCCTCTTTTAGTCCTTATCTTAAAAAAAACTGTAGTAAAAGTTTTTTAAAAGACTAATAATGTTAAGTAGATCTTTCACACGTTGAAGCTGTTATTTCAAAAGGTCGCACACTTTTTGGTTTCTCTGTAGTTCTGTTTAGTTTGTCAGATTTTCCCTTAACTCTACACACTTGGATTCGAAGCTATCTGAGACGTGCGGATCAGAACCAGGATGGGAAGATGAGCTACGATGAGGTGAAGCATCTACTGCAGCTGATCAACATTGATCTGAATGAACAGTACGCTCGCACTCTCTTTAAGGTTTGTTTTAGAGTTTGTGTACTCACATCTAACCGAATTCATGTCCACGAGTTAAAAGCACGCTCTCCTCTGATTTTGTCTTGTAGAAATGTGACCGCTCTTGTGACGGGCGGCTGGATCATGTGGAGATTGAAGAGTTCTGCAGGGAACTGATGCGCAGACCCGAGCTGGACGCCGTCTTCAGGCATTACTCTGGGAACGGATGCGTGCTCACCACTATGGAGCTGAGGGACTTCCTGGGGGATCAGGGAGAAGATGCATCACTGGCCCATGCAAAGAGCCTCATCCACACCTTTGAGCTCAATGACTGGGGTACTGCACACTATTTGATTGAAAGCAATAGCAGTCCAAACTCTCTCGGCCATTTCCTGTTTGTACTCTACTCTGACACAAAGCCACTTACACCAGGTTTAGTCTTCTATTGTGTGTGTTCCTGGTGTAGAAATCCAAGCAGTTGAACAAGGAATCAGCTAAACACACCCATGCGTTTCCATGAACTACTCAAACGCATTGTTTAGAAGTGTGTCATTTGTTATTGTACTAAGTTACAAACTCTGGTTATTCCTGTTCCCTCCTGATATAAATTAGGTCATATGCTAATGATGCTGAACCTAAAATTGTCATGAACTACATCATCATTTGTAATCATTACTCATCACGAGTAATCTTCAGTGCACTACATGTGCTAAAAAGAAGAAATGGCTCATTTGGGGACTATATGCTTATTTTGTTAAGACATTCCTCTTGAAATATGCTGCGTTGTGGGTTTCGAGTTGAATGTCTTAACAAAATCCTGCTTTAAACTCAACCCTTGTTTGAAAATGAATCCCAAGTATAATGGAGATAACAAAAGTAGTGTTGGCCCCTGACTCTAACTTGCATTTAATTAGAAATTACTTTAATATTTCTTAGGGTTCTCTCAAAAGGTAGTCAGTTTTGACACTGAGCATCTCCTGATTTTCTTGTTTCTTCTGTATGCCATAGCGGGACGAGAAGTATATGAAACAAAAGATTAATAATTAAACAATTTCAAGGAATAAAGAATAACTTATCCAACTTTCCAGTCTTTAGTTAAATGCAGATGAAGTAGATATGTTCTTCCAAACACTGGCTCGCTCCTAGTATGTAGGCTCCGATTATAGGTAGAACAGTTGTTTAGTATCTGTACACCCTGGAACACAGTATTCTCTCTCATGGTCATCTTGAGAAACTAGCCATTCTGTTTAGATGCATCTTTGTTTGACTGAAAATGTTAGCAAGTGTTAAGATGGTGTAATTAGCATGGTGTAATTTCTTCTGGGGGAGATTTAATGTCTGCTAAAGGAGTCTTTAGTAAAATGCAGATGAAGTAGATGTGTTCTTCCAAACGCTGACTTGGAGTTTCAATGTCTGCAAGTCAAGTTGATCTCCTAATTGCCATTTTGTCTTTAGCAGTACGTACCACAGTGTGGTTTATTTCCACCTTAGGTATGTGAAACGAAAAGATGGGGCAAACAATTCAAGGAGGGTCATAACTTGTGTCCAACTTTCCTTTTTTAAAATGAGTCTTTCCTAAAATGAAGTAGATGTGTTCTTCCAAACACTGGCTCGCTCCTTGTTACTCAGAATAGGCTCTGATTGTAGGTAGAACAGTTGTTTGGTTCTGTACACCCTGAAACGGAGCATTCTCTTTTACTCCTTATAGTGGGATGAGGATTAACACCAACCCATCACAGTTGGAACATCTATCGTATTAGTTTTTCTGGAGCTGGCTCTAATAAAAGCTTTTTTGCAAAAATAACGATTGCTTTGAAGCATGAGTTGAGCTGTGGCTTCATGTTTATGTCTCTTAGCCCAGAAGAATCTCTTCATGACCCAGAATGGTTTCACCATGTACATGCTGTCGAAAGAGAACGACTTGTTTAACCCGAGTCATGCTAACGTGTATCAGGACATGAGCCGACCGCTGACACACTACTACATCTCCTCGTCCCACAACACGTACCTCACCAAAGACCAGGTGACCAGCGCCAGCAGCACTGAGCCTTACATCAGGTAACGTCCTCACAGGTAGTTTTAGTACCTGCCAATATGCTGAAATGTGCTTGTGTGTGTGTGTGTGTGTGTGTGTGTGTGTGTGTGTGTGTGTGTGTGTAGAGCTCTTAATCAGGGCTGTCGCTGTGTAGAGCTGGACTGCTGGGACGGTGATAAAGGAGAGCCCATAATTTACCACGGACATACGCTTACCTCAAAAGTGCTCTTTAAAGAAGTCATCGAGACCATCGCTCAGTATGCCTTTAAGGTGCGGATTTAAATCAAGGCAAATCTGTGCTTAGTAATGTAATATGAAACTTCATGAAATGAATGCTGTCGCTCTCTCTCTGTAGGCCTCTCCGTATCCCCTGATATTGTCTCTGGAGAATCACTGCTCAGTGGAGCAACAGGCCGTCATGGCTCAGCATCTACGCAGCATTCTGGGAAAAAAGCTCCTGGGAAAACCACTTAATGATCTGCTGCTCAAACAGCTGCCCTCACCTGAGGTCACACTCTCATGAGTCCTGCTTCACCCAATTCACTGTCTTCAATCATTGACAGATTTTATAGGCATGGCTGCACTTTAAAAGCAAAAAAAACTTTTGATAAATATTTGATATTATTTATGTACGTTGCATGCATTCAATTTTTTTATTCAGAATTGAAAATTAAAACTAGACCCGATATTCCTCTTTTCATGTTACATTATATGCAAACCAATGCGAAAATACATGTATTTTCATTTTTAATTTTCAGTAAGATTTTTGTGATCATTGGTGGATCGTAACATGTAGTGACCTCCGGTTGGCGAACCTGTATATCTACATATATACTGACGTAAAAATGAAGGAGAGAGTCTGAGGCGTGTGGTTGAGCAACAGATACATTATTTGAGATATTTATCAGTTTTAAGATCAAATATTGAAAAACAAAACCTTTTTCTCTTTCGAACGCAAAATCAAATATTGAAAAATGAACTCTTTTTCCTTTGTTTCAAACGCAAAATCAAATGTTAAAAAATAAACCGTTTTTCCTTTTTTGTTTCAAACGCAAAATCAAAAATTGAAAAATAAACTGTTTTTCCTTTTTTGTTTCAAACGCAAAATCAAAAATTGAAAAATAAACTGTTTTTCTTTTTTGTTTCAAACGCAAAATCAAAAATTGAAAAATAAACTGTTTTTCTTTTTTGTTTCGAACACAAAAATCAAATATTAAAAAATAAACTGTTTTTCTTTTTTATTTCGAACACAAAAATCAAATATTGAAAAATAAACCGTTTTTCCTTTTTTGTTTTAAACGCAAAATCAAAAATTGAAAAATAAACCGTTTTTCTTTTTTGTTTCAAACGCAAAATCAAAAATTGAAAAATAAACTGTTTTCTTTTTTGTTTCGAACACAAAAATCAAATATTGAAAAATAAACCGTTTTTCCTTTTTTGTTTCAAACGCAAAATCAAATATTAAAAAATAAACGGTTTTTCCTTTTTTGTTTCAAACGCAAAATCAAAAATTGAAAAATAAACTGTTTTCTTTTTTGTTTCGAACACAAAAATCAAATATTGAAAAATAAACCGTTTTTCCTTTTTTGTTTCAAACGCAAAATCAAATATTAAAAAATAATCTGTTTTTCCTTTTTTGTTTCAAACGCAAAATCAAAAATTGAAAAATAAACCGTTTTTCCTTTTTTGTTTCAAACGCAAAATCAAAAATTGAAAAATAAAGTTTTCCTTTTTAAAGAGTAGCTTTGAAAAAACAACAAAATACCAAATCTACATTAATCCAATGAGGAGCTGCAGACTGCAAATGTATAGGACCCAATCCAGCGGGATTATTATGTTGAGGGAAACGGGTGTTTTGAAAAGCAAGTGAACTGGGAATATTGAACTGTGATGTTTTGTACCGTAAAAAGTGCCATTATTCTCATCAATTTACCTTTGTTTTCGTATAATGGGTGGAAATTGGAGTAGCTGGAGGAACTCCCCCAAGGTTGTGCTGCCCCTTACATACAGACATGTCTATCTGCAGGAGCTGAAGGGACGGATCCTGCTGAAGGGCAAGAAGCTGAATGATCTGCTGGGGAAGACCGATAGCTGGACCAGCTTCACAAACAGCTCTGATGAAGAGTTTGCAGCCGGAGGGAGTGGCAACAAAAAAGATTCCAAAAAAGATCCTGTGAGGGTGAGGTTCTTTTCTTTTTTGTACATTCTGCACCTATGTATTTTTATGTATGTGGTTCTTTTATTTTCACAGTCGGTGAGCACCAAACTGAGTCCAGAGCTGTCAGATCTAGTGGTGTATTGCCAAAGTGTGCCCTTCAATGGCTTTGAAGCAGCCAATCAGAGGCCTCCAAGTGCAATGTCATCTTTCTCAGAGAATGAGGCTCTCAAGCTCATCAAAGACTCCGGTGAGCTGAACAGGATACCGTTTTTGCTTTTGTATCAAGTTTATTCCTAAAAATATTAGTGCACTTCTTTCTGTGAATGTGTATTGAGTAATGTTTGCTGCTTCATGAAAGCTTAACCGTAGCCTGGAGGTTTACCAGCAACAAAACGCATTGTTATACACATCAAAAGCACACGGTTCACAGAGCACAATGTCTACCTTACAATCTCGCAAAAGAACTTTAACAATTTTGCAAGTTATCCTCTAAAAATGAACTGCAATGTACAGTTTTCCAGTAGGAAAAAAATTATTTCTAGAATAAATCTTATTTAATGTATATTTTCAGACTGCTTGCCCTTCAAACAAAAGCTTTTCTCAAGCCTCTCCAGATTTGTTGGTCGTCTGGTACAAACTCCGGACTCCCACAGATTTTCCATTGGAGTCATATCAAAAACCATTGGGCCATTGTCGATCTAAACTAGGTTTTCTTGCAGACTGTCTGTTGCTGTTTCTTCAGAATCCTCTTCTAATATTTCTTTTTCATGTTTCCTTCAACCCTAATGAGATTCCCAGTAGCAAATGCACCGAACATCCCACTCCCACCACCATGTTGAACTCTGCTCTTGGGGTCCGTTCTCTCTTTGTCTCAGCTTTATCAATTTTCTCCAGGTTATTCTAAAGATAATTCATTCTGTCTTGAAGTTGTCTCTTCTACAGAAGTGGAGTCTTTCTTGTTCGGCAGCTTCACAGTGCATTTCTGTGCAAGGCTCTTCTTCATTGAATCATGGAATCCAGAATTGGTTTATCATTCACTAGTCTTACGGCAGTTGTTCCTAGAAACATTTCACACTAGTTTTCTTTCCTAATTTTTGAAATCTTTCACTTCCTGCTCCATTACATTGTGTTGGGCTCTTTAAACATCTTGGTAGTGCTTCTCACGCCACGAATCCACTTTGAAGCAATTCTCCAAACTACTCTCTTTGGTCTTTACCATGACTGTGCATTTTTTTTATTTGTTGTTTTGGAAGATATTAATCCTCAGCTTAAAGTATAATTGAAATGCATAACTTGATTAATTAGAATTATTGTGCAAATTAGATTAAGCTAGCAAATCATTGGACAACAGAGGCGATTTAAAGTTATAACCACAACCGTTTTTATTTGATGATGATGATTTTAAAATTATTTTATTTAAGCAACTACTAGAAATCAGACTTTATCTACAAGGAAAAAATGGTAGAAAATATTGGTGTAACGATACACTCTGCGACAATACGATACGATAAACATCACAATATCCTACAACACTAATTTTAACAAAATTTCAAGCTACTTATAAAACAATCGTTGAAAAAAACATGTTTTGAGACCGCAAAGCTAAGTAGAATAGGGTCTAGTTTTAATTGTATTAGAGCATTTTATATCATCCACCCACTAGGGGCAGCACTAAAGTTTGCATTAATTATTTAATCTAAGGCAGTTGAGAGAGCTTGTTTTACTGTGTTTCTTGTTTTATATTGTGATTAAAGTGTAAGTGTAGTTGATAAATATTAAGTAAAACAAAAAGACAAGGCAAAGAAGTTGCAGAAGTAACTAAAAAAGCAAAAGCACTTCAGTTCCTAGACTATTTTTAAACCCCTAACAGAAAAATAATGTTTAATCATGTCCTGCTCTGTTAAACATCACTTGGGAAATAATGAAATAACAGGCCGTTTTAAAGAGCGGCTAATAATTTTGGTCAAGAATCTCCAGGTCAAATTGGATGAGGTTACTCAGTGGACCACCTAGGTCACCCTAGACACGAGTCCATCTCCTGAAGTGTCCATCCTCTACTGTGAGGATCTGTTTCATTGTGGTGTGTTTTTTTTCCTCCATAGGGAAGCTGTTTGCTAGCCACAACAGTCGGCAGCTGAGCAGAATTTACCCATCAGCCCAGAGGTTACAGTCCTCCAACTTCGACCCTCAGGACATGTGGAACGCTGGCTGCCAGATGGGTGAGCGTGCAAGTGAATCCGCCAATATTTCCTTTATGTCTGCTAGACCTCTCCTTCTATGTTCTCCAGTGGCTCTGAACTTCCAAACACCCGGAGAGCAGATGGACCTGAACCAGGGTCGCTTTCTTCCCAACAACCGATGTGGGTACATGCTCAAACCTGACTTCCTGTGCAACCCAAAGTCCGGCTTTGATCCTGAGAACACAGGTGGAGGACCTGGACACATACCCACTCAGCTAACCATACGGGTCGGATAAAACTCTCAAGATTAACTCTTTCCTGACATGGCAATGTGGCTCTTGATTCTGACGATGTGCCCTTTCAGGTGATCTCAGCCCAGCAGCTTCCTAAGATAAACACAGACAACCCCAACTCTATTGTGGATCCGCAGGTCTGGGTGGAGATTCATGGAGTTTCCATTGATAAAGCTCGAGATAAAACCCAGCGCATTGACAACAACGGTGAGGCTGCAGACAGATCCATTTTGGACCTTAAGGAAACAGTAGAAACTTTGATTAAAGAACTTGTTCCTTCCCAAAGGGATTCTATTGTTCTGGAACAGTTCACACTGACACCTGCTGGTGAAACCATGTGAATGCACTTTCAAAGCTTTGTTGCATGAGTAAATGTACATTGTCACCATTATGTCCCATATATTTACAGAGGCTTTTGAAGTTCAAATAAAAACAACATGGTACCAAAAAGATTGAGTATAATTTCTAGTATAACATGCAACATTAAAAGTGTTTATTTTATGTCTTTTGGTCAATACCTAGTTCCACCGATCTCTTCTTCCAATGGGATCATTTCAAGGGCACTTCTGTCACAGTTTAACACAGATCGTCTCCCTCTGTAGGTTTCAACCCTCGCTGGGACTGCACTGTAAGCTTTCAGTTGCAGGTTCCTGAGCTGGCCTTGGTTCGATTCATGGTTGAAGATCATGACTACAAATCCAAGAATGATTTCATTGGCCAGTTCACCCTTCCCTTCACCAGCCTACGGACAGGTGCGTGTGTATGAAATCAAACCGTGTTAAACTATTTGTTCAATATTTAGTCACGGTATAGGTTTGGTGAAGACAAATTTATTTGCACCCCACAACCCCCCCTCACCGTTTGTGTGATGGCACATTTTGGAGATGCACATTTACCCATCTTTGGAGAAAAAGCTAGAGGTATACTCAAGCGCACTGTTAAACATGGTGGTGGGAGTGTAATGCTGTGGGGAGTGTGTTTGGTTCAGGGATTCTTGCCAGGGGTTGATGAGATAGAAAGACTTTAAGAGAATTTTGAAAAACAAGTCTGGTTTGCGTCAACATTCTGTTTCCCAGCAGGATAATAACCCAAAGCTCATTTCTGGTGACAAAAACATCAGGTGGATCTTGACCTGAAGAGTTATATTTTAAATTGCCTTTCTGTTAAACTGTGCAGTTTCACAGGGGGGCTTATAATTTTGTCTTTAATGTCTTTATTTTTCAGGATATCGTCATGTTCATTTATTAAAAGCAGATGGCTCCAGTTTGTCTCCTGCTTCCCTCTTTATCCATGTCAAGGTGGTTCGGCGAGGAGTTCCGGTGAAATCTGTGTCTGAGCGAATGGGCAAGGCCTGAGGAGAAACACTCCTAAAGCTGAAGCAGTCTGTGAGGTGCTGGATCTCTTCAAAATGAGATGGAATGTGAAAGAACACAACTATTGAAATGATAGCGAGAGACTCGCTGTTTAAAACATGTTATTGGTTATGTGTCTTAACTAGTTTTTTATGCTGAATGTACTGTGAAGTCAGATTTAGTAGACGTTACAAATCAGTGTTTCTTTTGGAAATCAAGTTTCTGTACATATAGGACTATGTTGCAACCCAAATTGCTTTCAACTAGTATCTTTTTAATATTTAACTTTTTTATGTAGTATTTTAATTGATAGTCTTTGAATTTCAGTGTTGTATTTTTAGAGATGTTAAATATTTGCGAATATTGTTATTTGTTTTCTTGATTTTTAACTCTGCTAGTAATTCAGCCTAGTGATTCAGAATAGCTAATTCTGATAACCATAGCTAGAAATGTAATTATGAAATAATAATTATTGAAGATGTTTGAGTTCATCTAACTGGAAGCAAAGGTAATGCTCTCTATTACATATAAAGCTAAACATTTATAGGTATAAAATGTAGTTTTAAACATAACTGTTTTTTACACTGACAGTTTTTAGATCTTAAGCGACTAATTTCACTTGTATTGCACTTAATTTAAATTGTGATTAGTATTTAATATATTTAAAAAATGTTCAGTTTTTTTTATTTATTTTGAGTGTGTAGTTTTTAAAACATGACAATGCCAATCACTGATGCTTCGCAAATATGTAGTGCCTTTTCAACTCAAACTTACATTTTATAAAAAGTTGTGGCCACTAATACATACTTATATGTGTGTTTGTGTGTGTTTTTAAATGTATTGATTCCTGGAATATTACCTGGATAGGTAACATTTTAAAACCCACATTTTAGTCTTAAAAAATCGTACATTTAATTAAATTCATTTTTCTAGCTCTAAATATTTCACAGGACTTAATTTTCTGACACTCTTCAGATTGAGTGTGCTTGAGACAGATTTTCTAGCCTGCACTGTGCGAGTCGGCATATTTGGTTGTTTAACATCGATGGCTGTGATAGCAACCACAAATGATCATTTTTGTCATTTACAAAGGTTTTACAGTTATAAAAAACAATAGTTTTATATCTGAAAAAAGTTATTAAAATCACAAAAATTGCTAGTTTTGCATGAAAATGCACTGTTGTTAGCCATAACAATACAGTGTATGCACTTTTGAGATAAACCTCTATAAAAGCAAAGATTTAGAAATAGATCATTTCGTGTTAGATCTCATGTGATGTGCGCATATATAAGCCTGAATAAATATTGCAGAAACCCTGTTATAGAAGTACCGTTTGCTGAATGAACTACATGAACAAGATTGCATTGCGGCAGACAACCAATAGCTTTGCGGGGTGTTGGAGCCCAGGGCAAGATCCTCACTTCCTAGTTAAAGATGGCGGACGAGAATGAGACAGCACCGCAGCCGGAGAAAGAAACGGAGTTAGAAGAGGACCATGGTCATTGCAGCAACTGTGAAAATGAAGAGCATCACTCTGATGATGGGTGAGCTTGCATGCGTTTTAATGTTCGCTTTTAAATGTTAGAAACTCTTCCCAAGCCCCGCAAAGACAAGGCCCTTGTTCTGCTAGGCAGGAGCACGTTAGAAGCGTGTTGGCCCTACCCTACGCTCGTGCTATTGGTCCCGTGTCTTGATTGACAAGCAGTTCTCACAAACGGTTGGTTTAGAGGATGTCAATCCATCGCGAGAAGCGATCTAAGTGGCTGGTTTTCCACGATCACTGGCATTTGTGTAAGGGGTTTAACGCCCTCTTCATAATTTAGACTTTAATAAACCAATTTTTGACTCGAAAATGATGTTTTATTATTTAATACACAATACTATAATCCAATTATAAAAAATAACGTAAATCCCATCTACGCGTTTAGGATCACTTGGTTGTTTTAGAACGGATTTAGCATCACTGACGTTAACTCATGTTACCTGGTTAGCGTTCTCTGGAGGGCACAGTTTCGTTGTGGAATGTTTTCTATATCGAGGTTTTATCGAAAGAGTTTCACTTTCGGTTGTAAAGAGTTTTTCATTCTGGAAAACACAGTGATATAAACATTAAGTCGCGTTAACCAGTATTTTTTATTCTACACAAGGTCATGTGATGTCAGGATCTGGTCCAAACACGGTTTTTGGTTACATGTGACTTTGATTAAAGACTAAAAATGTAGTTTTTGTATCATTTTGACCATTAAAAAAAATTAAACATTGGGAAAGGGTTATTTTCCAGACATAATTTGCAAACACAATAAAGGATGTACCTTGTTGCATTTAATGAAACTAGACTTTGTCATTTTAACCTTTTTTAATGCAGCAGATTATGAGCCAAAGTGCTCACTGCTGGTTTATTCAACAGTCTTTGTCAAATGGCTCAGCTCCCATAGAACAAACAAAAACAGCCTTTTCTGCAAGTCATGTGATGGGCCATCTGTCCCACGTCAACCAATGTAGTGGTCACCTAATGGTGGACATTAATAGGATTATCTGTGCATCCTGCTGTGTAGGTCAGTATTACAGTTTTTTTTTTGCCTCCAACCCTCATTAAGAAAACAACGATTCCATCTAATTTCATCAATTTGGGTTCGGGTTGTTCACTTATAACATCAATCCGCCTTTATTGGTAACCGTAGTAACTCAGAGCTTCTGCTGAGATTCTGAGCTTTTTCAGATTCACAGAACTAGAATTTCTGGTTTGTTTTAGCATTTTCATAGACATATATAATCATTTATTAGACTGATTTGTTTAGCCCGGGTGTTGGTTTCCGACTGAGAGACACGAAATGTTGTCAGCAACGGTGGGTCATCGACTGATCTAGATATGAAGAGCTCAACAAACAGCAAACAGTCCTCTTCTAGCCCAAATATGAATCATTCACATTCAAAGGAATCACACGTTGCTTCTTGGATTACTGAAGAACATGTGATATTTTATTTGTTTGTATGGGTGAAGCCTCTGAGTCTGAACGACTGCAAAGATTTTACCCCAGACTCTCAACAGTGGACTGATGTGTAAGATTAGTTTTAACGCTTTTGGAAAAGGGGATGGTCCCCATGAATAAATGGGGATGCCATTGGTATGACTTTAGGTGAAATAAGGCGTGTACTAACCGTTGCTCGTTTGTAATTAAACAAATGAGTGTTTGTTCCTCATAGAGCAGAGTAGAAATGAATGGTATACCCAAATGCTTCTCGACTTCATTAATAATGGTTTCTGACATCATATATAAAGAGCAATATCATGTTTAATTACAGTCTGTTAACCACTGTTGATCCTCCTCTAACTAAATGAAGAAACCACCTGCCCCATGCTGAGGTCCTATGCTGAGTTTCTCCAGTTTTAAAATTACTGCAATCGATGAGAGACCAAGCAGTTTAATTCATAGATGATGTAGTGCGTCAGTGAGGGACTGAAATGAATTGAGATGTTGTGTTTGGCATCGATCGGACTCTTATATCGCACATATCAACCGAGTTAATGTGATCTACAGAGAGAAGGGGGACATGGGTGCCAAGAAGAAGAAGAAGAAGAAACCAAAGAAGAAGAACAAGGACAAGTTGGGAGCAGATGAGTCACCTCAGGATCCGCTGGCCAAAGTGAGTTTCAGTTTATTCCATGGAATATTGTCATCATTAGCATTGATCCCTATGTGAAATGGCAACAATAACTAGTAACAAGATGTTTTCATGCATAAAATATATGTACAATAGTGACCTTATAAGCTGTTAGAAATGCTAAGAATGCTATTTTGTCAGTATTCAGATTCCATAGACTTGTATTTGGCCCGATAAAGTTTAGAAGACATTTAGAAGTTTTTGTCAGAAGCAAGGCGTCCAAGAAGTAGATCTTGATTTGACAACTTGTGCTGTTCTGCTTTCTGCCGTGCTCAGGTGAACTCTCTTCCTGCTGATAAGTTACAGGAGATCCAGAAGGCCATCGAGCTGTTCTCAGTGGGACAGGGACCAGCCAAAACCATGGAGGAGGCCACTCGCCGCAGCTATCAGTTCTGGGACACTCAGCCTGTTCCTAAACTTGGTATTGACCATCTCTCCCACTATCCTTGCATTTACAAATACATTTTGTGTTTTATTCTCGTTGTGTATTTTTTTTTAAAGATTGAAATCATATTATGTATGCATTTATTTGCATAAAAGTCTCAAGCATGAAAAACTGGTTCATCAGCTTCCAGAGGTGGTGCTACGTGACATTTCTTATGTGCTTAATGTCCATCGGAAGAGTTTATACTGTAGTATGAATATTAATGGCTTGAAGTGATGCACCTCACAATCTCATCTTAAGTATTAGCTGATCTGGATACTTCTGGTTTACTTTTTTAAACACTACATTTTAAACAGGATGCATACTTTTGAACATTTATAGGAGAGACTGTGACGTCTCATGGCTCGATTGAGCCGGATAAAGACAACATTCGAGAGGAGCCTTACAGCCTCCCACTAGGCTTCAGTTGGGACACACTCGACCTGGGGAACGCTGGAGTGGTATGAAACTTTTATTCACAAAGTCTCCTGCTTCATATTGTCTTCTTTTCATAAGAATAACTTTTTTTCATAGCTGAAAGAGCTGTACACTCTCCTTAATGAAAACTATGTTGAAGACGATGACAACATGTTTCGTTTTGATTACTCTCCTGAATTTCTGCTCTGGTAAGAACGTTTTCCAGGAAAATGAGGATTTGAGTCATTGAAGTGCAGCGTTCAAATTTGAAATGCAATGGTCAATTTATTTCATTGTTTAATAGGGCTTTACGTCCCCCTGGCTGGTTGCCCCAGTGGCATTGTGGAGTGAGAGTGGACTCTAATCATAAGCTAGTGGGTTTCATCAGTGCCATTCCAGCCAACATTCGCATCTATGACGTGTAAGGAGCAGCTTTATTTACACTAAACATGTTCATTATTGGTTTAATTATGTTGACCTGTTATTCAAAATCCTCCTCCGTTTGAACTACAGCCACCAAACTTTGCAAAAACTTCCAAATGGGACAGACTCGGATTGCTATATCTTTTCATACTGCTACCACTAAAGGAATCCTGGGAAGTTGCTGGGAAAATTTCCTTTGACTTAACATGCTGTCACACTAGTGGATGCTGCAAAAGCTGTGCAAATGTATTCGAACCCCAGGCTCTAGAAGGGGTTACACTCATAATGGCCATTGAAAATATCTTCAAAATGAAGGTTTTATGTTAATCATAGTAACAAGAAAAAAATTTGCATGTCATCACTGACTGATCCCTAGCAACCAAACTTTACCCAAGCAACCAACTCAGCTTTGGTAAATGATAGACATTGAGGTTCGTTTATGTAACTTTTGCGTTAATTTTCGTAACTTTGGGTGTAGCTGACACACCCATGGCAACAAGATGGTTGACCATAGCAACCAGTTTTTGCATTTCACTTTCTCCACTAAGGAAAATCATAGGGATATGGGGGTTGGGTTAAATCATATTGACCTGGGATACATTGTATATAATATCACTGATTTCCTCCATAGCAACCAAAAGTTCTTCTTTAGCAACCATTTTGCTTGTAAAAAATACTTTTAAACATATTTAAAAGGCAACAAAGCTTCTGCCATCTAGTTCCTATTGTCATGCTGAAATCCATCAATGGGCTTTAACAACACGGTTTTAATTCCAATCGAGGAAAGTGAAGTAATGCATATGGATTATAAAAGGAATATAGCTATTCCTGCTACGTTCTGAACAGAGGAACAATACAAAATTACTCCCCATTCTGTAGCTTTAGCAGAAATTGGAGCTTTGCATCATCAGAATGGAATTGAAAATTGGATGCATGGACAAATTAATTTGATTTGATTTATTGATTTACTGAACTGCAAATGAACAGCTCTTAAAGGCAAGGAGGCAAAACCATTTGACCTGTACTGCTGTAGCAGTAAGGGATGTGGAGTAACCGATTCAAAGACATCGGAAAAGGACCTTTTGTTGTGGATGGATTGTTTATTCTTGGTGCATTGAAATGTAAACATTTTCTCCCAGAAATTTCATTTTCTGACTAGTGTAGAACGCAGACCAGTTTAAAACTACTCCCTTAAACCAATGGAATGTTCCAGTTGCTGAATTTTGGCTTCCTGGTTTTACTGTATCAAAGCTCCCATAAGATTTAATAACATTATTTGCTTAGAGGAGTTCCTGTTGTTTTCTCCACTCTCACCTGCACTTTTATCCAATCAGAGAGAAGAAGATGGTAGAGATAAACTTCCTTTGCGTGCACAAGAAGCTTCGCTCGAAACGAGTGGCTCCCGTGCTCATCAGAGAGATCACCAGACGAGTGAACCTGGAGGGAATCTTTCAGGCTGTGTATACTGCCGGAGTGGTGCTGCCCAAACCAGTTGGCACCTGCAGGTAAGAAGTCACTTTTTATTTGTTGTTTTCCATTACAATTTATTAAGTTTTTAACTCCTAAAAGTTTTCCGAGGTGAAAATTGCACAGCATTTCTGTAAAACCCTCTCCATGATTGATCTGTAGATACTGGCACCGATCATTGAACCCACGCAAGCTGATCGAGGTGAAGTTCTCCCACCTGAGTCGGAACATGACCATGCAGAGGACTATGAAGCTCTACCGGCTCCCTGAGGTGTGTGCGCAAGCCTGGATTTGGTATAATAGGCTTTAAGCAGCAATAGCTGACTGCTGCATGCAAATGCTTTGACCAAAGTGGGATTCAGTTGGGAAGCAAACTGGACGTGACCAACTTTCCTGATTTTTATAAAGTTTTATTAACTCTATGTAATTTTCCAACCGAAACAACGTGATGTTTTGAAGCTTTTAGTTGAAGAAAACTCGACACCGGTGTTTTTTTTTTACTACTTTAACATCCAGTATTTGTAGTCGCTGCTTAAAGTCCCCAATGTCGAATGGTTTCTGTTTTCTAGGCACCTAAGACAGCAGGTCTGAGACCGATGACTGTGAAGGACGTGCCAGCGGTTCACCGGCTCCTGAAGGAATACTTGAGCCAGTTCAACCTAGTTCCTGTCATGAGCCCTGAGGAGGTCCAGCACTGGTTGCTTCCTCAGGAAAACATCATCGACACTTATGTTGTGGAGGTACACCACTCGAGTGGCAACAATATACTTCATGAATCATTCTTGTTGCATAATATTTGACCTGGGTGCCCCAAATGTGCAGAATTCCGACAAGAAGGTGACTGATATTCTGAGCTTCTACACGCTGCCGTCCACCATCATGAACCATCCTGTGCATCGCAGTCTGAAGGCAGCCTATTCTTTCTATAATGTGCACACCACCAAACCGCTGGTGGACCTGATGGGGGATGCCCTCATCCTCGCCAAGTCGGTCAGTTTCTGAATGTGTGCGAGTGTTTATGGTTCCTTTATCAGAATCAAATGTGAAATCATGAAATCTGTGCAGAAAGGATTTGATGTGTTTAATGCACTGGATCTAATGGAGAACAAGACGTTTTTGGAGAAGCTGAAGTTTGGCATCGGTGATGGAAACCTGCAGTATTACCTCTACAATTGGAAGTGTCCAAGCATGGGCTCTGAAAAGGTACAATATTTCCTAGGAAATGACATTTCTTTCTATTAAAACATCAGTTCAGGCTCTAGGGTGTCGAATTTTGTTCTTGGAGGGCTCCAGATTACTGCATGGTTTATTTCCATCCAGATCTTTCAAACAAGCCTAAAGGACTTAAGCCAGATCAAATGTCTTTAGCTGAGATTTGAGCTTGTATTTGACACACAAGCTCTAGGGTGGCCATTTCTTCACAGATGTACATCGACGATCAACAACCTTTTTGAAACTGAGGGTTAAACCCAGGTTAACAATCCAAAGGGCGTCCAGTTTGATATAGACTTATGAAATAACACAATTAAATTTTATTTCTGTTAATGATAAGGATCTATTATCATCGATATATAAGGATTATTGTAACATTATAATACTTCATCTCTCTCTGTCCTGCACTTTTGAGGTCCATCTCAAAGAAATACAATGTCGTTAAAAGGTCAAAAACATTAATTCAAATTTGTTATATTGAATAGCGTTATTATACAGAGTGGGATTCTTCAAGCTGTTGTGACTGTCCTAAAGATGCTTAAACAATTACAATTTTGAATGCTTCTTAATTTTATTCATAAAAATGTAGCTGCTTTTCTACAGAAATGAAATGCTTCTAAAATGTTCCTTTTATTAGTTATTGAATTTTTTATTTCATTGAGGAAATTGAATTAAAAATGATGAATCGAGGAAACGATTATTCTGTTTTTGTGGTTGTTATTTTGACCCTTTTGGCTTGCCATAGCATTCTGACATGCACATGCAGCATAACGGTCCTCCTGAATCCCATTTAATTAAAAGCGCGGAATCAAAAGAGCCGTCACAGAAGAATAATTGAGCAAACTCATTTAGGTTGTTTCACAGTGCTATGTAAAATACAGTGTAAAATACTCATAATTTATAATAATGACCACAATAAACAAAATATTTAAAAAGTTTTTCTATAATCTAATAGCACTACTTTCAATACTTGCTTATAAATACAAATGCAAACTTTTATACAGATAAAATTTGTTTGTTTAGGTGGGTTTGGTTCTGCAGTGACCCGCTCCACCGCCTTGGATCTATACAACAGATCTATGACATCACAGACTGACCACCTGACGGATGCCACCAATGGACTTCTTGCCACAGGAAGGAGAGATCGCCGGCCATTTTTAAGTTTGAACTTTGACCTTTTGGACCTGCACTACTGCTGCCAGACTGAGAAGATGTTCTCTTCTCTTTCCTCTCTTGCTCTCTCCATCACTTCTGTTCTTATTCTCTGTGCATGGGCCTGACACCATTGTAAGTACCATCACCAGAGATGAGGAACTTCACTCTTTTCTGATTGTTGGCACTCACAAGTTCATAATATATATGAACCCCGATGCGCTTGTCTCTCTACTGGCATCAGCGGATTCAACTCATTCAGTGTCATGTGACCTTTCCCCAATGGAAAGTGCTTTTTTTGTTCTCAAAAACAAATGATTCCTCAGTATTTTAAAGTGAGATGCAACAATCAGACACGTGAAAAAAGGAAATACAGCTAATGATCTAATAAAATCTCAAATGGACACGACAAGGGCTGCTGTTGACGATTTTGCTGCGCTCAGTTACTGCTTTGTACATTTTCAGCTCTTTGTTGCCATGGAAACAGCGTTTCTCTCTTTTTACAAGTGTTGACCAACTAACGATGCGGTACATGGTGAAAACGATTTCTTTTTGTCTCCGTTTTTCTTTTTAACTGGTCCCCAATTGATGCTTGTGTTCTAACTGCCTGTGATCCCCTTCACACTTCTACAGGGAAGCACTGCTGTATTTCTGCTAGGGCTCGATGATAAAGAAAACACCCAGGAAATCACCGGCAGAATCAAGCGGGATCCTTTTACATTAGCAATATCCATGCTGTTGTTGCTTAAGCGCTGTTTATTGAAGGGGGTGGGAAAATGAACACAATGTTGAGATCTGGAGAACATGGATGCTCTTAAAGTGCTACAGCTTAGTGTTTTTTTTGGCAGTAAATTCCTTTGGAATTGATTGGTGGAGCAACTTTGGTGGAATTCGCAGAGCTGTACAATATTAAGAGCATTTGGCAGCACCCATTTATTGTGCTTTTTTGAAAATTGTGTGGGTATTTTGAGATTGTGGAAGGAGCTGAACACAGGACTTTTTTTTTTTTTTGAAGGGGTGGAAGATGTCAACTTTTGTTAGTTTTTGAGCTCAATAAAAAGTAGCAGCTGCTCTAAATGGTTGTTTTTTTATTTCCGATCTAGTGTTTTTTTTATTTCCAATCTAGTGGTTTGTCTTCGCATCAGTCAAACATTTCAGCTTTCTGAGCCACAGTTTCCTGTTACAGCTGTTGAGAGATCAGCTATACATTACATTATTTGTCCTTGAGTTAGTGTTCTTTTTTTAATAATCACTGCATAAGAAAATGTTGATAAATAACAGATTAATTGTAAATGTATTAATTCATATTCTAATGTTATCATCAGCTTTATCGAGTACCATAACGAAGCATGATACAACTTGCTTGAAAGGTTTTTTTTTATCATTTGTAAAAAAAAGAGTCAGCAGTGGCCATATCTCAAGAGTGTTCCAGAGACTTAATCCTTAAACTTACCGTACTACCAGTTCAAGTGGTATGTGTTTAGTTTCAAAACTGGCTGCTGTCTGGTACTTCACATGTAAGTTCTCAGCTGCGCAATAAAATACAATGGAGGTGAATTCAAGTTATTATATATTAAAGTTCTTTGAGAAAAGATGATTTCATTAGAGAGAATTAGAATTTCTGAGAAGAAATAACAGGAAGTGACTTTAGAGGCGTCAGATACCCTCTATTAACAACAGATGTTCTCCATTTGAAAACTGGAGAGCGAACCCACAAGATGCCTGAAAATATTTATATTAACACTGTTTCTCTTTCCAACCCACGATCAACAAAGACCGGTGAAAGTAAGTGATTTGTATTGCCTTTATGAGAACCGGATAGTTGGCTATTAAGAGCCCTTATGTTAAACAAGTTCGATCCAAGTAGATGTTTTGACTATTGTCAATCAATAGTGATTCAGTGGAGGTTCCCTTTTCCGTGGTGGTGGTGGTGGTGGTATGCATTATTATCATCACATTTGTCAGTTTAAACTTTTACATAGTTTGCCCTTCTTGAAAGCGCAAAACTTTTTTTTTTCCTTTTCTCAAAAGTGCTTTATATCTACCATACTAATTTGAGTCCTGGTGTTTTAAAAATGAGGAATGGAAAGCAGAATAAAGCATTGGTGCAAATTCTTTTTATACCAAAAGCGAAATAATAGCTGTTTTAATGCTGAGTTAAGCATGTCTGGGGGATCTGTTCCAAGTTCCTTTAAATAGTGTTCATCCTTTTGATTTCACGAAATGATTTGGTGTATCATCCTTTCGTCTCCTACATGGATTCAACTTAAGTTTCACGTACACAATTAGAATCAATGCTCAATATGAATTAACAATAACTTTCTTGCTACTACATTTATATCACTTTAAAACATGAATAAAAATGACAAATGTATTTTCAAAAGCACCCCCTACCATGAAAGGCACCCCCACTGGTCTAACTTGGATGATTTCCGTTATTTTTTTTGCCATTAGAAATTACATTGGAAATTTAACTTAAGATTTAAATTTTATTTTATTTAAATTAAATTTAAGATTATTTATTCATCTCAAAGGAAGTTGGCTCTCTGGTAGCTGCGTATTAAATGACACAAAGATATGTATATTTTGTGTGTGTGTGTGTGTGTGTGTACGTACATACGACTTCTGTACAGTTTTGATATGAAGTTGTTGTTGATGAACCCACACAAGGCTTGTAAACTTTATTCATTTTTCCATAAAATAATTCCGTTTGACTTGAAGTATTTTCTTTTATTTCTTTTGCAGATTCGAGGACTTCACTTCTCTTCCGTTTTAAAGGTGGACTGTTGTACATACTTCCAAATTGATGCATTTCAGTCGCTTGCATGACCACAAACACACACGCCCTCCCCTTACACAGGGTCTTATGTACAACTTATTTTGTAATTAGAAACAAGAATTTGAGAACACCTTCTCTGAATTTGATCGTTGGGATTGATCGTTGGAACCTGTTGACCGGTAAATCCTCTCATTTCAGCGTAGCTGTCAATCATATCCGTCGAACACATGGCCCGCCTAGTTTTGGCAGGGGAAATTTGAGCCATTATGAACCTTGTTCACTGTATAGATAACTTTTGAAAGTCATTAAAACTGTGTAAATAATGTAATTTCAGAGGAAATCATTTTTAAAGTTTTTCCCTATAGACTTGTATTGGGTGGTAATCATTCTGCAGCCAGCACCATGGTGGTGAACACCACGGTTTGATTCACTCTGCCGGCCATGTGAGACACAATTGGTGGTGAGCCAGAGGACAACCGTAGTTTTCGGATGTGTCTTGCATCTAAAAAAGCTCATTAGCGCTCCCCAGTTTCATTATTTGTATTTTTTTTTTTTTTGCTTTTGTGTTATGCACTAATGGTCCACTGTGGAGCATAACACAAAACCCAATACAAATCAACTTTGCACGCGCAACACTATTGCAAGTAGAAAACGGCTACTGTAAATAAAAAATATATGTTTATAATGCACGCACAAAGTTGATTTGCTTTAAGTAAGCCAGGTAAGATGACCGTGTCAACTGTTTTATGGAGGGGGATTATGATGTGCAGTTGTTTTCAAGTATTGAGCTTGAACCTATTACAATTCTTCAGGATTTAAAAATGTTTTGGACCATTAGATTGCCTTTCCACTGTCCCAACATTACTGCCCGCCGATGCACAAAGCAAGATCTATAAAGGTAAGGATGAGCGGGGTTAGTGTGGAAGATTCCTGGTTTGGCTTGCACAGATACTGACTTGTAATCAAACTTTCAAACGTAAAAATTTCTCCCCAAAAAATCCTGAACCTTGTCAGAAGAGGTGAAGCTGTTGCATCCCATGTGTCGTCACAAATGAGTTTAAATGACTCAATACTTCTGCGAAAATGGTACATGTTTAACAGTATGGTGGGGGGTTTTTTGAGCAGGTGATGCATCTAAAGACTGCAGGACTGCAGATTTTTCAGAGGAGTGGGTTCAAGGCCTGGGGAGAAACTATGTTGTCTCTCGTGACACCAAGAACTGGTCTGACAGCAGGGAGCGCTGTCAAGAGCTGGGTGGGGATCTAATTGTCGTCAACAGCATGGAGGAACAGGTAAACGTTACAAATAAAGTGAATATATAAATGCATCATGAACAACTTGTTTTGCTTTTTGAAGGAAAATCTCTCTAAATATCTGAATGAAGTCTACTATTGGATTGGCCTGAGCGACAGTAAGGTGGAGGGTGATTGGATGTGGGTTGACAATACCTACTTAAATAGCAATCTCTCCCTGTACGTAACCATTACACCCATTGATAGTACTTCGCCTACACTGGCTATAATTCTTTAAGTCTCACAGGTCTGTTTGTATTGTTGTTTCAAGATGGGAATCTGAACCTGATGACTGGAAAGTTGAAAACGAATTGGACGGTGAAGATTGTGCCATATTAAAAGGAGAGCAGTGGGGGGACAATTCCTGTTTAAACAAAATGAGAAGAATCTGTGAAATTCCATGCTCTCCTCCTCAGTGAAGACCAAACAGATTATGTTTATTGCTTGAATACAGATATAGTTATCTCTCAACTTTAAACCCGTAGAGAGTCCGGAGATAAGGCTAAAAGGTATTTTCTGTCTATGTATTCATTCATTCTATATTGTGCTTTTTTTATTACAAATATGATCATTGTGTTCTTCAAATCTCTTGAATGCAATGACACTTTTTTTTGTTCAGCTTAGTAGTTTGCCATTTTGAATTTAATAATAAAAAGCAAAATATTAAAACTGCACAAAAGGTCATTTTATTGCTGCATCTTAAACAACCACACTACCAAGATTAATGGATTGCAGTCAGATGGAACCGTTTGCTTTTCTGTTGAATTTACAGTTTTATTACTGTAACGTGTACAATCTAAGGGCAATGTTACACAGAACAGGTCAATCTTTTTTCTATTTATGGCTGTAATCTTATTTTCACATTCTCTCAACTGTATTATCTCCATCACTGACCACATTCATGCAGTTTATTCAAGTTATTGGCCCACTGTTGGCTTAAGGAGCAAGGGTAGTGTAGATCCTTCACAAATCAACTGAGGTTTAATATCACAAATCCCATGTTTTCTCTGATAATTCCCTCCTTAGTTGACTGTTGTTTCACATTTAAAGGAACAATTAAGTTTCTGAATAATATGGTAATCCTGCTATAGAAAACATCCCTAAATATTGACACTTTCCTCCTATAACTTATCAAAAACATAATTAAATGGATCGAAAATTAAGAGTTCAATCAACTGATCTTAGTGTTAGTTTTGAGGGGGAAAGTTCATAAATGTTAGGTCAACACCAACAAGCACTTTTTTTTTATTTAATTTTGAGTTTTCCACAAGGATGAACCCAACTATCCAGTTTAGCTCATACGTTTACCCACCCTGGACATTTTTTTTTTTTTTTTTACTTCTTGGCCAAACAACTGTGTTTATTCTTTTTAAATCATAATGACAACAGAAACTTTCCAAATGAGCCTGATCAAAAGTATATTTTGTATTCTTCCCTTTAATATCAATGACAGCTTGAAGTTTCTTGAGGTTGTTGTCAATTAGGTTCTTTATCTTCTCTGCAAAAAAAGCCTCCAATTCTTGTAAAATCTTGCATGAACGGCATCATTTCATCTTCTCACCATTTTGACCAAGTTTTCTTGTGCCTTAGGAGCTCATGCTTCCCTAAAACCAAGAAATGGCCAAGAAATCAGAAAATTTGAATTAATCGAAAATATAGAATAGAAACCTTGTAGCTGCTAATGTTTTCATGAAAGAAGTCATTTGTTAATGTTGACATTTATGTTCTTCATACTGTAAAAAAGCAAATGGTGATCAGTGACCAATGGGCAGCTGCAGTGGGATCCCCTGGATAGTGCATTTGACAAAGTGGTTCTGTGTCCATGAGAAAACCATCACATATACTGTACCCCATTTAAAGTGGATTAAAGTGCTAAAATGATGAACTGAAGATGTGAGGAAAAGGCCATTGATGAGTATGTGAGGCTTTGTAAAGTGAGAAACAATGGTGGTGTGCAGAAACAGTTTGTTGTGGTTTCCCTTCATTTTTAAGGCAAGCCGTCTTCTGATAATATAGAGATAACAGGAGCTAGATTGAACTCGTAGAACTATCTGCAGCTGATTGCGTGCTCTTTCCTCTGCAATCATAGCCCCAGACTGGCATACATCCAGGTGACTTAGTGTTGTGACATCTCCCAAAAAGGAAACTGAGGTCACTGCATGTCTAGGCATGAGATTTTACCACCTTTTGCAAGAAATGTTACTTGATGCTTTATTTATGGTCAGTCTGCAAAATAAAGGCTCATACCGTGCGCACACTACACATATTCCCCATAGGACTCTATTCATATGCATCAGAAAAATGTAGAAAGCTAGTGACGCCTGATTCTAACCCAGCAGAATATACTTTTAACTTTGACCTAAAAACAGATCTTGGGATGCGACTCAAGCAATCGGACTGGAAGGTCAAATTGCTTGAGTTTTTTTTTTTGTCAATTCCAGTTGTTATACTCATTGTGTTTTTCTCTTGCTGACTGAGTCTGAATTTAAACAGTTTTCTCCACATGTGAAAATTAGAAAATGGATCTTAATATTCATTCTTTTTTAAAATTCATTTTCCAACCTGCTTATTCCCTTTCGAGGTCACGAGGGTCTGGTGCCTATCTCCAGCGGGAGTACACCCTGGACAGGTCGCCAGTCCATCGCAGGGCACGGATGTTTATATATATATATATATATATTCATTTGTAAATGTAGAGCTACTTGTAGAGCTCTAATCTATCTTTATTAAAAGCTGGGAATGGTTGAACGTCTGTGGACATTTTGCTGAATCAATCAACTTGACTTGTCATTTTGGACTTTGGGTGCACACCTATGCAATAGCTAAAATAAAGTATAATTTTTATTTAAATGTAGCTTTAAAGCTGTTATGAAGATAATAATGAAACGTAATCATATTGTATATACGTGTATATTCTGTTAGAATATCTGGAAGTGAAAAAATTGGCGTTACTTAAGTGTACGATGAAAATGTCAGTTATTGGCTTCTCAGATGTTACGTCATTTGAAAGAAACCGTCTGATTGGTTGGTACCTGCACGGAGGCGGAAACGACAGTGGTGTGAGAAAGTATTATAAAACAAGGAACGACTGAATTTTACTTATTTCAACATGTGGCTCGCTGTCGTCTTGTTTACAGTGGTTTTAGTGGCCATTCTCTTGAAATATTTGACTGGAAATGGACCGAACCCATTTGCTATCGACACTCGAGAAGCCCCGAAGCCCATTGTTTTCGACCGCAAGCAGAAGAATAAAGTCCTGAAACAAGGTCAGAACATAAACATTTCAACGTTACAGTTAGGATTTAAATGCTGATGCATTACCGTTGTCACTAGCGATATTCAAAATATGATAAATGGTTAACATGCTCTATTAAATTAACGAATTAATTCATTTAAATTCATGGAATGAATTTTTAACGTTTAAGCTGTTGCTTTTTCC
Organism: Danionella cerebrum; assembly: GCA_007224835.1. Lineage (NCBI taxonomy): Eukaryota > Metazoa > Chordata > Actinopteri > Cypriniformes > Danionidae > Danionella > Danionella cerebrum. The sequence continues at coordinate 352,124 of SRMA01027114.1, read as the reverse complement.
ATAACAAATGACTGGTGTCATTCGAAATCATTATATATAATTTGTCTGCAGTTCTGAACGATAATTTGTTATATATTCATATTTACTTATATTTTATTGTTCTATTTAATTGTCACTTTTTTTAAATACGACACTTTTATCTGTCATATTCTGTGTGTGTAATAATGTAATGTGTAATCTTACATTTATCTTCATCTTTGCTTCAGGCTTCCTGGCCAGCAGGGTTCCTCAGGACTTGGATGCAGTAGTGATTGGCAGTGGCATCGGGGGACTGACCATCGCTGTACTGTTGGCTAAAGTGGGCAAAAAAGTTCTGGTGTTGGAGCAACATGATCGAGCTGGAGGCTGCTGTCACACCTTTACAGAGCAAGGCTTTGAGTTTGATGTTGGTGAGAAGTACTTTTATTAGAAATTTAAACACAGTTGGTAATAATAACAACACCCATGCTAAGCCACAAGTTTGTTATCTGTCTTGCCGACTATTGCATAAATTTATTTTGAGAAAAATCACAAATTACAAGTGCCATATTTTTATTACTATGTCCTGTTTGTGTAAAAAGTAGGACCAATAACAGTGTAAATCATAATAATTTGTGGAACAGTTATTCTCACTGAAAACTTGTTATTGTGACAGACCTACTAAAATATCCTGGCACAGAGAATATTCTTATAGCCATCTTTAAAAGAAGATTCCAATGTGAAAGTGTAATCTATGTGGCTGCCTTTTGCTCTGACAAATCATCACGGACGTGACCAGGCACCTTTTTGCGTTCGTGTCAGAAATGTTTTCCAAAGCTTTCACCAGTAAAATCTAAACCATTTTGACTCATTGGTCCCATTAGTGAATAGATCAAACAATTAAATCATGACGCCTTCCACATATTGTACTTTGAAATGAATCCAGTTTGATTAAGTGAATTGGTGTTTGCAGCGATGTTCATATTTCATCCCTCAGGTATTCACTACATTGGAGAAATGTTGGCTCACAAGCCATTTCGCTGTGTGGTTGACCAGTTGACCAATGGGCAGCTGCAGTGGGATCCCTTGGATAGTGCGTTTGACAAAGTGGTTCTGGGTCCACCAGAAAACCGACGCATATACCCCATCTATAGTGGACGAAAGCGCTACACGGATGAACTGAAGAAGTGCTTTCCGGGGGAGGAAAAGGCCATTGATGAGTATGTGAGGCTTTGTAAGGTGAGAAACAAGGAAGCAGTTGCCCCATTTTTGGAATCAATAAGACTGAGGTTGCATATTTATACATAATTGTTTACATTTTTGAATTTTCATGTCATAGAGAAGTTTAAAAAAGCATTTTATTTTTATGTCATTAAGTGAATGTCTTTTTTTGGTCATTGTTTCACTGATCACAAGGTGTGTTTATGTGTTTGATAAAAACACAAAATATACAATTTAAAAAATAATTTTGAGAAACAATACTGTGCTCATTCAGAACCATGATTTACTGTTTCTAAAATATATTCTGTCTGTGGATGCTTTATTGGGATTTGCTAATCCTTGTCGCTACAACACTGCACTACAGTAACCCTGATTCAAATTTTTCTTAAGAAAGTGGGATTCGGTGTTTGGTTCTTGGTCCTGCTGAAGCTCCTCCCAAGTCCAGTCGCAAATTTCCTGGTTTACTCAGGGCTAGCCAACCGCCTGACTTCATTTTTCCGCTATGCCTCTCGCAGCCTGACCGATGTGGTTAATGGGCTCACGCAGAATAAAGACCTGAGAGCCGTGTTCTGCTACATTTTTGGCACCTACGGTCAGAAAGTCTAGCTTTATTTGCTGGTTGTTGAATATTCATTTGATTTGCTTATAAACCTTTCTGTTGGACAGGTAACCTCCCCAAAGACGCAAGCTTCTCGATGCACAGTTTGCTTGTGTGCCACTTCATGGGTGGTGCCTGGTATCCAAGAGGTGGTGCAACTGAAATTGCCTACCACATGATCCCCATCATTGAGAAAGCAGGAGGCGCTGTGCTTGTACGAGCTCCTGTCAACCGCATTCTCCTCAACAATGCCAAAGAGGCGATTGGTAAAATTACCGGCTTATCCTTTTCCAGCTTAATAAGATTGAACTCTTAAAGTCAGAATCTCAAACAAGCTTAATATAACATTGTAATCTGACAGGGGTGAGTGTACTGAAGGGACAGGAGGAAGTTCACGTTCATGCTCCCATTGTGATTTCTGATGCTGGACTCTTTAACACCTACCAAAGCCTTCTACCAAAAGAAGTGCAAGCTCTACCCGGTAAGAGATTGTTCTTCCTGGAACGATGAATGTTACTCAAGGAAAAAGAAATGAAAAGCATTTGATGCTTGTTTCACCCACAGCAATTCAAAAGCAGCTGAGCATGGTGAAGCATGGAGATGGAGGTCTCAGTGTCTTCATTGGTTTGGATGGAACCAAAGAGGAGTTGGGGCTGAAAGCAGACAATTTCTTCATCTTTTATGACAACAACCTAGACGACATGTGAGTGATTTTTTTTGCACATAGAAGCCACAATATTTAGACTTTTTTTTGGGTTTTGAGCCCATGTCTTTTGTTCTTTCAGGTATGATGGTTATATGAAGGGGAACAGGGAAGAATCTTCTAAAAAAGTCCCTATGATTTTTGTGGCGTCACCGTCTGCTAAAGACTCAACTTGGGCTGAAAGAAGACCAGGTAACAATACAACACAAATAGCTGAAAGCTTCAGTTACGCCTACGTTCACCTTTTTTTGGAAATTTTAAATACATTTTAAAAATTTTTTATTCATTGTCCCTTTAGGTAAATCCACCTTAACTGTTGTTAGCTTTGCTAACTATGCTTGGTTTGAAGAATGGCAAGATGACAAAGTAAAAAACAGAAGTGTAGAGTATAAGGAACTGAAAGAAAGGTTCATCAATTGCATATTGGAGTCAGTGACTGAGATTTATCCCAAGATCAAGGACAAGGTCAGGACTATCCCTATATTTATATCACACATTTGTTTTAAATAGTGCATATTCATATTCAATTTGTCTGTAGATTGAATATGTGGATGCTGGCACCCCAATCACAAACCAGCATTACATTGGTGCGCCGAAAGGAGAAATCTATGGCATCGATCATGGAATTCATCGCTTCGGTGTTGAAAAAATTGCCACTATTAGACCACAGACACCCATTAAACACCTCTTCCTCACTGGTGAGTGCATCTGTACCTATATTAGTCTTTCAATATACACTTCAGAATCTAGCTATTTAATTGATACTTTGGTTTGCGACACTAAATGTCATTTTGAAAACTTCAGAGTGCAGAAAGTATTGTGATTGTCATGGGGTGACCCATACTAGGACTTTGTACTTTAAGTTAGACGATCCAAGTGCAGTAAACAAACGTATCACAAACAGACACCAAGGGCGGTGTACCAGTGTGTCGCCGCAGTTGCGTTTGTCAAGGGTCACCCCCTCTATTTTCAACATCTCCTGGAGCAACCTTCTCTTGTCCATAAGGTCACATCTGCCTTGCCATACTGGGACCTTCAATAAATGTGTTGCTTTTTCTACACGATGTACCTAATGGGTTCAATCTACTCTTTAAAGGCAAATTCAATCATTGCTGGATGAGGATGAGGGATAAAGTGTCCTTTACGGCATGTTTCGGACTTTAAGCCGCAGTTCAATTTCCCCATACATGTTTTTTGGCACTTACTGACTGGTTTTGATGTGGGCAGCTGCTTGGAGGTATGCTTGGTTACACAGCGTAATAGTGTTAGCACGTGCTTCCGTAGTATTTCCATTTAATGAAAAGACTCTATCCATCTGCACGAGAACTAACATCTCACCGAAATTGCCAAAGGATTTAGAAAAAAAGCTGGCTTTAAATGAATGGCCTTCATCACTACCATCTCTGGGACCCTCATGAGTGAACTTTGCATGTTCTCTTGTGCTCATCTCTAGGTACCTCAGTTTCTTCTAAAAAGGCCATGCTTAAAGTGGAATGCCCTGAGGAGTGAATGTGCTGTAAACGAATTGATTGTTCACTGCCATTCAATGTTTGTGTGCACCATCAAAAACAAAATGTGACTTGCTTTGACTTTACTCTTCTGGATGCTGTGAAGAAAGAGCGATATTTTCTGATGTGCTTCTGATTACAGGTCAGGATGTAATGCTGTGTGGTTTTGCTGGAGCATTGTCTGGAGCCTTGACTTGTGGCTCTGTCATCCTGAACCGGAATCTTCACCTTGATGTCCTCCGTCTCCCTGGAAGATTTAACACTGGCAATAACAAGAAGAAAGCATAAATGTGTGCAAATACTTGAACTATTGATTTCTAGAACTATCATTATTGAAACCAGGGTTTGCAGCGGAATATGCAAGAACCTGTGGAATGGGCTATCCTTCGATTGACCAATCAGCCTGGGGCAAAAATGTCCTGTTGACTCTCCTACCACTACCATGGAATGGGAGTCAAACTAAAGGAATAAATGTATTCTAAATGTAGTTAAGGGGAACATATCTAAACTGTTTGGTTGGATCTAATCAGATTCAATGATCTTTGCTTAAAGTGTACCTGTAGAACTAGAACTACAGGAAATATTCCTAAATGGTAATTCGCAACTTATTAACTTCGGGGAAATGTCCCCTCCCCTGAAAAGTGTTCCATTCATTAGGACAGCAGGTTTACTAAATGTACTACTTTGTCACATAACTGTAGTGCCTTACATGTTTCCAACAAGGGAAACCTTTAATAAAACAATAAGATTAATCAAGAATTAATCAAGTGTTTTTTTGTAGGGTGTTTTTTTTTTTTTTGTTGTCCTCAATTACGTAATTTTGAGTCTGTCAAATTTCGTAGTGCCTTTTTTTGTACTCTGTGTCACTTTCAGATTTGCATTTGTTTTCTGCTCATTTAAACTCCTGTGAAATTCTATTAGTCAAACACTGCTCATTCACCAATAAAGAATTGAAACTGTGCAGGTCTGTAATGTCCTTTGCATCAAGGAGGCAGTGTGGGTGGCACTGGGTGCAAACGGTGTTGCCAACCTAGCAAATTTGTTACTAGATTTTGCAACCTTTTATTCTCAAATATCACAACTTGTGAAATGTAATTTATTCCTCGAAATCGAAGAATAATTTCATACAAATCAAGGTATAGTCCAGATTTTTCACATAACGTGCTTCTGGATTTTTAACAAGTTTATCCTAGTTCTTAAAGTGAGTTAGTTAACATGACACGTCTGCAATGCAGACTAACCCTGATTTTGTCCCTGGACAGGCCTTTCTCTGCAGCCCCATTCACAAATGTAGTCAAATATTGATCAATGTACTCAAACGCTAATTACCTTTCATTTGACTTATTCCTATTATTCCCATTTTTATTATAGTTTAATGTGTTTTTTATAAATACGTGCGTGTTTTTTTAATTATGACGTGAAACTTGTATATGCGATAATTTTTTGATTGAATAAGACATTCTGATGTATTTATTGCAAACTGTGTGATGACGTATTTTGACCCAGCCAATAGTAACTTTTCTTACTGAGGAGCCAGCAACAGACTTCGAAACGATAGTCTGTTTTGTTTTGAGATATTACTTTTTGTTTTGAGACAAACATTTTCTCACCAACAAAACAAACATTTTTTAATGCATACTATCAAGAAAAAGAGGAACATTTCAGTGAACAATATTCCACTTTGAACTTACCATGGTACACGAATATGCAGTTTATTTTTTTTTTTTACCTAACGCAAAATGTTTAAAACATAACACTTGTAATCTTTTAAAGTGTTTCTGGTGAGAATATGGTTCCTTTAAATGATCGACAAGGGGGAAAATCCCACAGCACCTCATTGGCTGACTTGTCTGGATATATATTTCACATCCCCAAGCAACTTTATTAAAATCATGGCTAAAAACAGGAATTGATGCTGTTGATAAACTCAAATTAATTTTAAAATTAAGTATATATTTAAAAAAAATTGAAACTAAAGTTCCAAACGTTGGATAAGGTAGGTATTTATTTATTATGTATTATTATTGCACGACAGCGTTCCCAAAGTAACCCGTTAGCTTAGAAACGTGAATAAATATAATATGAAACTTATATTTATCATAAATAGGTTAAAACAACTGATGTGATAGCGTTCGCTGTGGCCTAGTTCAAAATCAAATTATTTTGCATCTATACTTTACGTCATGTAATTTTTATATTTTACATTTAAAACTAAAACCACCCGTATTTGTGTCAATTATTTTTACTTTCTGTATTTAACATTGTGATTGAACCAGTTTGCAAGCATGACGGCTGACATACAGTAGCTCGAGGTCTGTCTCACTTTATTTAAAACGTTTGAATTGTCTCCCGAAGTGACTACAACAGGTTGAATCGGTCAAAAATGGAGGACAGGTTTTGGGAGAACTGTGAGTACGAGATCCTGGCAGAAATCGGTCAGGGCGCGTACGGAACGGTCTACAAGGGCCGAGAGAAACGTGGACAGCAGCGGCTCATCGCCCTCAAGAGGATGCACTCCACCGAGCAGCCCGAGTCCGGCATCCCGCAGTTCATGATCCGAGAAGTGGCTCTTCTGCGCAAGATCGAGCACTTCAACCATCCCAACATTGTGAAGTTAGTCCATGGACTCAAACACGACCACGAGCCCAACTGACTACTAACAAGAACATCTTGTCTTTAGGTTGCTGAATGTTTCTGTTGGGTGGCAGAACCACAAGGTTGACCTGACATTGGTGTTTGAGTACATTGATCAAGATTTGACAACATTTTTGAACAGGGCTGCAGAGACAGGCCTTTCCAGGGACAAAATCAGGGTTAGTCTGCACTACACACGTGTCATGTTAACTAACCCACTTTAAGAAAACCCCATAAAAAACTCGGATAAACTTGTTAAAAATCCAGAAGCACATGACTGTTATTGTGAAGTATATTGTATTGCTGCATTAGTATGGGATTTCTTGATTTTTCTTTTTAGATTTTTGCATCAGTACATTTTTGTAATGGATTTATTTGACATACAATCATTTCAAATGTTCCTCCGGCTCAAAAAAAGAAAAGGTGCACGTCTCAGGTTGCTTAAATAGCCACTATTATGGATTTTAGAAAATTATATCTTATTCATTTTGTCAGTTCAAGGAACATCCAGCTTCAAATATGAAAGCGCTTTACATATCAAGTTATTGTTTTAATTTGAGAAGCGGCCATGTTATGCAAAATCGACTTGTTAGAGCTTTCTTTATTATTCGAGTTTTATTATTGCTACCCTCATCAGAGACATCCATGAAGATCGTCCTCGCCATTAACTAATCTGATTAACGTTTAATTTCCATGTAGAGCAAACATGCTGCATTTTGTTAAAAAAAAGTGGATCAGTATCTAGGTTATACATTTAAGGTACTACTATTTTATGTACAGCTATTTAAAAATATATATATCCACTTGATAACATCAATACTGCTTTCAAAAAGACACTGGGCACGTGTCGTTGAGTTCTGGGGGCATGGTGGAAGTATAGTGGGGGGTCAAACGGGTAAACTATGGAAAACTATTTACGGCAGAAAAAGTAAAAATTTTGAGTTAAAAAATATCAATTTTGATATAAAAAGTCATAATTCTGACAAAAAAAATCTACGTTTTTAGTGACAAATGTCAAAGTTTTTGGATAAAATTTGAGATTTTGAGTTAAAAAAAAATTTTAGATACAAAAGTAAAAATATTGAGAAAAACAAAAAAAAGTCACAATTCTGGGAGAAAATGCAACATTTTTGTTTCTGGATATTAAGTAAATGGTTGACTTCCAGGATCAAATACACTGATGCTAGCACTGTAAATAGATAGCTTAAATATAAACCAATATTTCAAATGTGGCTTTGCTAATGATGAAGTCCTTCAATTACTAGCTGAGCAGCATGTAATTAAGCAAACACAGCCCAAGCAAATGCACTCTTGAAATAAATTGACGCAAGAACAAGCTTTGCCACAGTAGGAAGAAAACAGATGAGGCTGAGGTGGTGGTTTTAATTGAAATATATGGACCTAATGACGGTCCCATGAAATTGGCTTATATGTCTGCAGGACTTTTTAATCAGAAAATGTTGACCTTTCTCCACTTTTCATCTCAAAATGTTGACTTTTAAGTCTTAAAATGTAGACTTTTGTCTCTTTTAACTAAAACATTGGGAGAGATGTTACTTTGGCCAGGCTCAATTTAGATTTTTTTCCCACAGGATGTGATGCGTCAGCTTCTGAGCGGCCTCGACTTCCTCCACACCAACACAGTCATTCACCGGGACCTGAAACCAGACAATGTGCTTGTGAGCAGTCGAGGAGAAATCAAGATTGCTGACTTTGGTTTAGCCAGGATATATACATACCACATTGCTCTCACTCCATGTGTATGAAACTCAGTGACTGATTGACCATCATTTGTATAGCGGTGAAACCTGCTGGTTAAAGGTCTGTATGTGTTTTTAGGTTGTAACTCTGTGGTACAGGGCTCCGGAGGTTCTATTGCAGTCCAGTTACATGTCCTCAGTGGACATGTGGAGTGCTGGATGCATCTTTGCAGAGCTCTTTCTTCTGAGGTGAGACATTTTAGAACATGTGCATATAGAATATATTTACACACACCAAAGTTTTCCAAGACATCCAATCTTTTCAGACTGGTACCAAAAAAACGAATTCTGGAAAAGGAACTTTGACTTAACATGGGGTCAAACTTGGTAAAACTGTAACACAAACTGTGGAAGAAACCTCATAGAAACCTCAAACTCACTACACTTGTGGAGGTTATCAGTCTGTGGAAGAAAAAACCAAGCACTCTTCGAAAGTATTTGAACCCCAGGCTTTAGAAAGGATTAAAGATTTACCATTGACTTATTATGGTCATTGAAAATAAATGGGAAAGGGCAACAAAAATGTTGCTTTTGTTTGTTTTTACTGGTTTGTAGACCTTTGTTTCGGGGATTCTCAGAGATCCAGCAGCTACAAAAGATCTTTGAGTGAGTGAAAACTGTTACATTTTTATTATGATTTGGATTGTTCGGTTGATTTATTATAGTAAAAATTCACTGTCGAACAGGGTCATTGGTTTGCCGTGTGAGGAGGACTGGCCCATTGAAAGTCCGGTGTGCTACAATCCTGCTCTGGGAGAGAAATCATCTTCAACAGAGCTGTTGGTTAGCCTGAACCCAGAGGAGAATGACCTATTGTCTGTAAGTTTTATTTGTAGATATGTGAATTTTGTGGATTGCAATTTAAGATTCAGGATTAACTGATTATAGTTTTCTCCCCATACAGCAGTTTCTAGCCTTCAATCCAGCTCTCCGTATCTCTGCATGCAGAGCATTAAGTCATCCATTTCTAGCAGACCACCAGAACGAAGAGAAATGAAGCCTGGGCAACAAAAGAATGCTCCTGCACTCAGTCTGGGGAGCACCAAGATGTATTATGTTACAAAGATCGAATCGTTGAGTACAATTGGTTTTCTTGTTGATATAAATGGTGGCAACGGAAAATGTTACTGATCTTGTTTTCAAACCTTTTGTTTTGAAGCTTGGTCACATATTTACATAAATTAGTGTCTTTTTCCGTCTTAAAATAATTCAATAATGAGATTTAGTGTATGTTGCAGCACAGTTGGTTGTTGAAGACGTATGTTTCCAGTTAGTTTATATGGACCTGTAACAGATGTTTTTGAGAATGTTAACTTTGTTTTTCAAACTTTTATTCCATGTTTTGGGATTTCAACAGGATGTGTTCTGTTTTACATACATTGTTTCAATATATAATAAACTTTGCAGTGTTCTGACTGCTGTTGAATGGGGCTGTGATTGAGATACAAGCTGACATTGTGATCTTTAGAATGAATATATTTGATTTAAAGATGTATCATATTTTGATGCGCGCACACACATATTACTGTCAGTAATAAATTGCTGGTTTGTAACAATTTGTAAAAAGTTGTCTTGGTTGCCACTGGGAGTCACTCACGGTACGTCAGAACTCCACAGAGCAGTTTAATCCTCTCAGAAATAACGCCTCGTTTTCCTGGACAAAGTCATGTTGCCCGTTTCCTGACTAGTCAATAGTTTTTGAGTGTACGTCGTGACATTATCTCATCAACCACAAGGTTGTACACTTTTAAAAAATGTATAAATAAGGTTAAACACTGGTTACAGATGCATAACAATCCTAACTACGATTATATTTGTCTTATTTACGACAGTTGAATAAAAGCCTTGAGTGCACGACGTCGTCATCCACGAAGTATTCCTTTTAAAACAATTATTAACATGTAAATATACATATTCGTACTTATATATTATTGTATATTATTCCATCAAAACAAATACGTTTTAAAATATTACATACTAGGTAGGAGTCATAGATATGTAAATGTAAAGATATCGATGAGTAGCAATCGGTCTATTGAACGAGTAACCATGGTAACAACGGCGTCACCCTACAAATATGGCGATGATGATGTCACTTCTCCCACGAATGGTAAAGTATAATTATAATACTTAATAATAATAATTATAATACTTTTATTTTAAAAGTATAATAATTAAGTAAAAGTTGTATATATATATATATATATATATATATATATATATATGTATATATGTACATTTTGCACCCATTTTGAAAACCATTTAAGGAATGTTTACCATGTTGCCACTTGTTATGTATGTGTTATTTAGCAATAATAATAATATTTATCATCTGATGTATATTTTTTGAAAGACCATAAGTATAGGTTCAAACTTAGAACCCAGTAAATGATGGGTTCATTGATTGTTGTTTGAACTGGTGCTCAAATGCAATGTCATGTTTACAAAAAGTACAATTTAAATATTTTATTTTAAAGTCTCCTTTTTATTTCAAAAGACAAAGTAAATGATACAAACTATATAGTGCGACCTCATAGCTTTTTAATCAACTGAGCTGTGGCCCCTTGTAAAGGAATGTTGGCGTTCTATTCATTGGCGGTATTTTTATCTCTCTCTCTCTCTCTCTCTCTCTCTCTCTCTCTCTCTCTCTCTCTCTCTCTCTCTCTCTCTCTCTCTCTCTCTCTCGCTATTGGCTGCTAGATGTGGGTTTGTGTGTGCACCTGTCAGTGCTGATCAGAGCGCACAGCTGATCCGCCCTCAGAACGAGTAAGTACCACCATTCATTTTTTACCGTCGTATAAATTTACAAAACTTTTAAAAATGTTTAACAGTCCTTTGTTTATGTCGTTAGTGCCACAATCACTCCATCAAATTTCGAGTAAAATGTCTTTTGTGAAATTTGAATAACAAAAATATCAGATAAGCTACAGTAAACTATTGTAACATGTTTACTCGCGATGGATTCTGCTTGCAGTTCAACCGAACTTGATCAAAGACACTGACCATAAAAAGTGTACAAAATGCTGAAATAAACTTAAATGTAGCAAAGAACATCATATTTAAAAGATGCATAATGTCAACTGTAATGTGTTTTTGTGATTCTTCCCCTTTTTATGTTTTATTTTAGCAAAATTTTGTTTTGATAAAATTCACAATTTTTTTGTAACTTTCCTCTAAATATTTAACAAAATATTTGTCAGCCAAGAAGGTTTGATTCTATGGTAACATTTTGACACTACAATATCTCCTTTTTATATGCTATTGCAATTTAAGTGACTAGATTAGTGACTAGTGTTGCGTGTAATTTCCTTATCGTAGTCCTTTGCATTTTCTTAGCAATGAATGATAAGCAAATTGATTAACAAAAGCACCCACTCTTAGCTTAGCATACAGACTACTAGATAATGTCCTCGTAAAGCATTATATATTTAGGCTTTAACCTTTCGGACTAGTCTCCACAATAGCTATTACTGTCAGAAGTTATTTATACATCTAATATGAAATGCACAAGCCGCAAGTTAAGGGTTCCAGGATTTTATTACTGTTATTCAAGTTGAGGCAGATCATTATCTGGCGTGCATGAAGTAGCTTGTGTGGTGTAACTAAAACTGCTTTCTGTTATTAATTGGTATATGTATAATTTACCTTTACAATATGTTCATGTGTTTGGCATGAAGGGGTTCAATATAACTTAACCTTAACCTTGACTCGTCGTAGACATAGACATGTGTAGCATCCCATCATTGCTGTACATGATGTATTGTGACATAATAGAGCAATTGTCTTGCAAACTTGCACACGTCTCTATGAAATTATTAGGATTTTGAATTATTAGAGTTTACAAAAATACACATGGTCAATTTGAGAGTGGTATTTACACAAAGATGTTGTTATTATCATGATAAAATTATTATTGTGTTTGTTCTGCTTCATCGTGTATGGGTTTACACATGCACCATGGGCTTGGAGTTGCATGATTTCCTCTGAGTGTACCTTTGCCTTCATACAGCATCAGTTGGGATTTGGCTTTAACAGACCCTTGTGACTTTATGAGCTAAATGAAATTGGTCGTTCAGTAGCCAGGATTCAACAAAAAAACCCTGCCTTACACTCACTGCTGTATGAATAATCTTCCACTAGTAAACACCTCAGGCATGAGCGGTGAATTGTGTATGTTGTTTATGTTTGTAATCCAGTATAGGGTTACTGGATTAAGTACTGATGAGTCAAACTGATCCTGAACATCAAGCAGCTGCTGCTGTGTCTTTGTTCTAGTGTCTTTTTGCCAACAGACTTGCTCTATCTCTATCTCTTGTTCCATTTCTGGTTCTGGTTTCTCTGCTTACTGTCATGTGCAGTTTGTAAAAATGTAAAAAATACCAAACTAGATTACAAAAAAATTTAAGGTATTTAGATTTTAAAGGCGGCATGGCTGATTTTTAGGCGACACTCTTGGTTACAGAGTCATGTCAGCTACCAAAATAAGTCAATCAGCAGTAAGGACCGTATTCCATAATGATGGTTGCAAGGGTTAAAAGAGTCAGACTAACTACCAAAACAAACTCGTTGCTAATCAGGACCAGATTTCACAAAGATTTTTGCTTGGTTTAAAAGAGTTGGGTGAAAAACCAAAACAAACTTGCAGCCAATCACCAATAAGAACCGGATTCCACTGCGATTGGTGGTTGGGTTTCAGAGTAAGGCCCTTTTGGTGTAGGTTTTTTTTTTTTTTTTTGTAAATTCAGTCAACATTGACTCCCACAAACAGGCTGCTCTGCTTTTAAAGTTTAATTAAAACAGTTAAATCTGTGAAATTATGTGTACAGTAGGGACACGTTTTATAATATTTTAATGGCAGTTGATGCATTTCTTGCGTGATTGAAACACATGTTGTTGACATGATAACACCAGAAACTGGTGTTTAGTGTCTTGACGCCATTTCTGAGAAGAGGTTTCATGGGAAATGGAGATCCAGATGAACAATGCAAGCTGCTTAAACCTGAGGCAAGCTGGAACTGAACGCCTGTGTAGAGTACCATTATTGCTGAAGATCAGTTTTGCCACGTTTTGACAAAGATTTGAATGGATTAGAAGATGCAATAGCATCAAAGTCGACCAATTGAAGTTTCTCTATGAAAAAAGAAGCTGTTCTTGATGTTTTTACAACAGGAAGATGCTTGAATTTTACCTTTTTTTTTAAATATGTTCAAGGTCCACTTGAATAAATAAGGGCAGAGGAAACACAGGATTAGTGGAGATCAATCCACCATTACCAGATGACAATATTTTAGAACAGATTTAAACCTTAGGTATCTAAATTCAAAGTCGTTCATGGCTAAACTCATTTAACAATATCTTTTTTTTTGTTCTATTCAGCCACTTATTCCATGAAGCTGTTGGGATGCAAGTTGTAGAGTAAAAATAGACACACAAGTCAATTCCAATTCAAGTGTTTTACAGTTACATTTGAGATATCATTGAAAGTGCGTTGTACTACTACTCAACATTGGCCCCCGAAAGACCATATAAGGCTTGCAGAGCATAGACTGCTGTAGTACTCTGGAGCACCCGGCTGTTGTTACACTGGCCCTATTGTGTTTCGGCTACGACAGGATATCACAGAATGCTGATGCTTACAGTTTATTGTGACTATTTAACACAAGAGCCCCCCTCGCCCTTCACAGATGCATTGAACTTTAAGACCCATCATTTCAAAAAGCACATCTAAAAGTCGATTACTGTCCAATTGTACTGTTATCAACTGGAAAAATTCAAACAGACAGCACTTGTAGAGGTTATCAGGTTCTACATGAGCATACCAACCACTGTGCAAAAGTATTTGTATCCCAGGCTCTAGGAGGGGTTAAATATTTAACGTTGCCTTATAATGGCTAAATGGGAAATGGCAACAAAAAGTCTTCAAGATGAAAATCATCAAGAAAATTGGGGTTTGTTTGTTTATGCTCGTATTAGTAACAAATATATAAAAAAAATGACATCACTGATGGCTCCCAGGCAACCAAACTGTTTACCCTAGCAACCAAATTTACAGAACTCAGCTTTGGTAATGATAAAGTGGGATGTGGGTTCGTTTATATAGCTTATAGTGACTAAGAGAACATTATATAATGTCCTTTACCAACCAAAAAGATCTTCTTTGGCAACCACTTTGCTAACAAAATACTTATAAATGGAACTTTTTTAAGAAAATATCCAATTTTGGCCGTCTAGTTATTAATTAAAATACGATATCAGTGCCATCAGATATTTACCATTCCCTATTGTTGCAAATCTTCTACTTTGTGATTTTACATTTGATATTCACTGTGGAATATTTAGTAGTGCGTAAACTTCACAAACTGACTTGTACAAGTGGCATCCCATCAAAACACCACTGTGGAATTCTCTGAGCTCCCGAGAGGGGTCCATTCTTTCACATATACAATGTGCTTTATGTTATACACACATGGCCATGAGGTGGTTGGAATTCAATGTTTGGGATCTAACCCTAACCCAAACCCAAAGGATCTTTTTCAAGTAAAATCTTGATTTTAGGGAGTTCACCAAACAATGTATTTAGCCACATTCACACGGTAGTTTAACAGAGGTGTGGAGATTGTTGGTTTCACTGCTACTTGAATTACAGTAACCCTGATATTAGGACAGCTTGCTGAGGCAGCAATATACTAAACCACACCTGTGTTGGGTGTTGATGGATCAGCTTCTCTGACGAATGGCTTGCCCTCAAAGACCGCTGAGCAGAGCTGCGTTCAGTGGTGTCCAGTGTCAGAGAGGGACAGAAAGAGAGATAGAGAGAGAGGGGAGTTTCCCTCATGGAGCCCTCATTTAACAGTTTTGAATGTAGAATTTTTTAAGCCTACACTTAATGGTGAAATTCAGTTTATTCAGTTCGTATTTGACTATTTCAAAAGCATCTGACTAATCTTGACCTTTCCTAATCTAGTCCTTTTCAGGAAATATGTGTTTTTCCTTACTTTTAGATGTATTCTACTATAATGATACACTGTAAACCCCCCCTACAACCGACCCAAATGTACAGTTTTCAAACCCATTTTGACTAACCATACTTTATAAGAATCTGTAATCTCCAATTCAAGTTTAAAAGTGTAGACAAAGGTTTCATTTTACTTCCAGGAAAACCTACACATAATAATAAATAAATTACTAATAAAAAAACTAACATCAGCTTTTCAGAGCATGCCCAGAAATACAGAAGTTTGCTTCCCCCATCCCATATAGTAGATCCTGGAGGTTGTTTTACCATTTGCCTGGAGGCGTGTGCAGCAGCAATGATGGGTTGAGCTGGAAATTGACCCCCTAGATCAAATACCAGATCATAATTTTAATGTTGGATACAATAGGTGGCTTTATTATAAACTCTGAACATGGATATTTGCATTAAAAGTTGCTTTTTGCACATTTTCCACTGTAACCAAGAACATAATCCTTTGTTTTCCAACAGTGTTGTTTCTTCTGGGAAGTGATCAGGATGATACACGGGCCTATTTTTTAAGGAACCGGCTGTAATTCTAGCTTCAGATCAATCCAGCCTTCTTTGCTTGTTACTCAACCCTTGTTCTCCAAACGGAGGAATCGATTTTTAGGTTATTCTAAAGTACGTTAGGAATTATTTTGTCGATCCATTCGTTTTTTTTTTTTTGTGGTAAAATAATGGAAAATGTGAGCCAGGAGTCCAGAGCAGAACGGATCGCTCGGTATAAAGCAGAGAGAAGAAGAGAGCTGGCTGAACGCTACGGCAACCAGGATGAAGAACTTCCTTCGAAGTGGTCCAGAAGAGAAAGAGAAGGACATGGTGTCCATGACTCCACCCATGTGGATGTTTCTGGAGGAATTAACAGAGGGATAGGGAGGAATGGACGTGTTCCCCTCGAGGAGAGGCCCGCTCCTGCTAATCAGTCGAATGGACTTAAGATGAACACTAGTCAAGAGAGCACATATCAAACCAGGTGAGATATATATATATACTACATTATATAGTCTATACACATACAGTACTGTTCCCAAGTTGTAAGTAAAAATTCTGTAAACAAAAACTGCTTTCGAAAATGCAAAGGTTTGAGTGTTTGGACTCAATATTGGGTGAGCAGTAATTCTTCTAGGTACTGTTGCACACATCTCGGAGAACGTTGGGTTTGTTGTACAGGTTACATAAGTATGTTCTAATCCCAAACCTGTGGAGATCATGTGGTGTTCATGTGAGGCTCAGGAGGTTTCACAAAGCATCTGAAATCGATTTTGTTTCCTCAGCAGTTATTTTCTTGCCATTGTTCTCTTTAGCTGAAGTCTTGTGCCTCTCTTCAGGGCTCGTGTGCTGGGAAAGGTTGATGGGGAAAACCCTCCTGACTCCAAAGCCCAGTTACTCACTCATGTTTCAGTAGGGCAGCTGAAGAATGCTCTTCTCCAGCAGAGCTCCAATGCAGCGCTGTCTGATAAAGTGTAGGGATGCCTCAGTTATTGTGTGTCTTCCTTCTGAATCCTCTAATCCTGTTGCCATTTAACAAATTTACACAGCTTTTGAGTTAAAAATACTACCTTTATAGCGAAAGAATGGCTCAATGATCAAAACTAACAGTAAATTAATTTATAATCCATTAATTTGTATATTCACTGTAGAAATAGTTGAGCAAGAGAAACGCCTAGGGTGAAATTTACTCTATTCTGATAACATACTTTGGAAGAAATGAGCTCAGTGGTAGAGTTGAAGTTGATTATGGTGAAATAGAGGGAACCCTTGTTTATCGCGGTAGATAGCTGAAAATCCATCACCATATTTACATATTTATTTAACAGGTATTCAGACTTTTAAAACCCTCCGTTTACATAGTACTGTACAGATATCTACAATACGTACATACAGTACACAGGCACAAATGATAAGCAATAAAACAATAAGTGAACATAAAAAATTAAAAAGATTGTTATGGTGCGTACTGTACAATTGTACAGTATTTTACTCACCACGATAGAAATTTCCAGAAAATCCGCTGTATATTTTCTTTTATAATATACATACGTAATGAAAAAAAGTCATGAAACCGTAAAGTAGCGAGGGTTCACTGTATTTAAGTGTTTATTAGTCATATATTATTAGTCGTAACTATCTTTTGCCAACAAGGAGAATTGGTATAGATGTATACAAATGTTCAGATTTTTTATTCCCAGAATTATTAGACAGTGGATTGAACAACTCTTCCAGAGAGTCTTTGAACTTTAATGACTTCTGGCGCTAGCTTGTTGACCAATCCCTATTTAGGATATGTATTCACACGAGAAATATCAACATTATTTATATTTACGTCTTGGTCCCCTAGACATTTATTCGCATACGACAAATGGTCTGTGATCTAGAGCCATTTTTCAACACTTTCAACCCCAATCAGAGATAAAATTTCACCAGTTTTGATGTATGTTTAGTCTCTCAAAAATGTGCTGAAAGCTGTGAAATAATAGTATTCTGAGCAACTACAATATCGTTTTGTCTGCCAATCGATGACTGAGTAGAGTTCCTTTAACTTTGAGGATTTTACTGTGTACCATTTAAATCGTCAAATCAAATAATATTAGATTACACTTTGATGTTTCTTGAATCTGAATGAATTATTTGATGAAAGTAAAAGACTATTTTTCAAAATCAGACATATTGCACATTAAGCTAATTCTTATTGGCTAGTAAAATTAATGTAGCTTAGCATTGTATTTGTGTTGTGTGCACTGTTTGGGATGCTGACATGATGCTAATCTGCAACTGCTGGAGGTGTGTAATATTTGATGGGGGATAGGAAAAATCTCCTTTTCTTCTACTATGGCTCAGAATTCTTCTTCCTGTCATCCATCTGTTTTGGTTTCTCTGCTCAAACACCAGAGTCTCTGACGGTGACGCAGTAGCCATGACCCTTGACCTGGCAGGTCATCCTGGGTCAGAGGGATGTCGTCGTCGTACCCGTCGGTACATGCCAGGAGATCCTAATGCCAGCCGCAAAAACAACGAGCGTTTCCGTACTCAGCCAATCACAGCCTGTGAGATAAAGGAGAGCTGCGGGTACATAGACATCCCTCTTGCCACTGTGTTACATTTATTTATTTTTGTGTGGGTGTGTCGCTAACTTTAAATGCTAAATTTTAAATATGTTTTATAAAAGAACACCTTGGAATATATAGATAAATATCGCGTGTTCTCAATCAGGGTGTGAGCTCTCATCATTGTAATACTTTGCATTATGTCATGCTTTTAACCTGCACAGATGTTTCAGAGTGTCTCATAACGCCTATATGAACTGAGAGGGGGCTTGTTAAAGCAGATCCATGAAGTCATCTCTCTTAAACCGTCATAACCTGTGTTTGTGAGAGTGTGTCAGTACTTGATGCATGACTGCGTGAGTGCTCTTGTGTTTGATTGGTCATTCCTGTGATCTCATCTCAAGTTTTTCATTTCACAGAGCAATGGATGGTGAAACTCAGGACAGTTCACAAAGTAAGGCGGCTATTCCTCGATTAACCTTTTGTTTGCAGTCTTTTAATGCCTCGTGTGGTGACACTGAGAAGCACTTATTGACAGCCTCGTTATTACACTTGAGGAAATCTGTGAACGGTTTATTTGATAATGTTTTACCGCATTGATAAAAGTTGTTTAATGTCGTTTGAGGTTTGGCTGAATACTTTTATGTTGTAAGTGCTTGTTATTCCTACCAAATCTTTAAACACCAATTTCTGCCAGGTAAAAAAATAATGGCTTAAAAAGGTTTGGAGATGAAAGCGGCGACCTCATCTTCACCCGTTTTGCTCTTTCTGCAGCAATGCTTGTTCTTGCTTAAATTCTTTTAAAAGAGTGTGTTTGCTCAGAGCAATTCTCTGCTGTTGAGCTTAAAATGCAGGAATTTCATAATTAGAAAAACCACGTTTGATTATTTTATTTCCTCAAAGCTCATCACACTAGCGTTTCATCATGGAGGTCAAGTTTAACTCAATATCCAGATAAAATGTCTTTTTGATATCAATTTTTTGACTTTTCATCAGAAAATTAGGACTTTTTTGACTGAAAATTTAGATGTTTCTATCTCAACATTTAGTTTTTTTTAATCCGAAAATTTAGACTTTTTACCTGAAATTTTTACTTTTTATCCAAAAATGTTGATTTTTTTAAAATTTCAAAACTTTTTGACTTTTTCATATGACAATGTCGACTTATAATTTCAAAATGTTCACTTTTCTCAAAATTTCAATATTTTGTCTCAAAATGTCTTTTTTTATCTCAAAATTATTTTTTATCTCGTAATAAATAATCTTTAATCTTGAATCTTTAAAATCATAACATTTTTTAATCACAAAATTTTAACTTTTATCTCAAATTAACTTTTAAATAATTAAGTAAAGATTTCGACTTTTAAGCTATTTTTTATAAGGCAGAATCTTAAATGGCTTCCATACAAATCTCTGCTGTAGAAAATTATTCAATTTAACCTAATTGATCTAAATCAGCCTGGTCTAATTGGTGTCACACCGAGTGAATAGCAATATTAACCTTTACACAATACTTTTTCTTTGTGTTTGATTCCTATTTGAGTCAATATATGCTACAGAGTTGATCGAAAGAAAATCTACTGCTGCATAGTATAAACACAATGTCATCACGATAAAAAATAATACCTGGCAGTTATCATGGAATAAAATGCAGCATCAGTCATAAAGGTTTTGTAATACCATGGTGCACCAAAACATTGACATGCTCTGGCAAACTCGGGAATGCCTTCTGAGTAATGAATACTCTATAACTTCTGTTTATTACTCCAGAGAGTAATATAATGTTCTGAGAGCTCTGCTTTTGAGGATGCTATTAACTTGTGCTTAATTGTATCTCAGATATCTGCTGTGTAACTGGATGTAGCTTAGAGGATATTTAGAAAACAAAAGATTGACCCAAAGTAATCAGTGAACTGGGATGGGCTTTGTATTTTTTGGTTAGTTCATTTTAAATCATAACTTTACATCAGTCTCACATTAAAGCAGTAGATGCTTTTCATATTATCCCGAAAGCACAAATGGTCCAAAGTTAAGGATATGGAGCATCCTAGACAGATTTGGTTTGTTCTCCAGGAGCACAATTATCATTAGAAAAATCCTACCTTCTTGAACTCATTTGCAGAAATGCTGAAAATTGTGTCAGTTCTCAGCTAAAGTGCATGTGTGTGTCTTGGTGCTTCTTTTGCTTGTTTAAAGTACATGCTGTGTCTCTTCCAGTGGATATAAAGACAGACGACCGAGCCCAGATGAGTGTAGCTGCCAAGATGTCTCTGTTTAAAGTAAGTGAAACAAGAGCCCTCCGTATCTCTTTAGCAACTGCTGCAGCCTGAAGAGAAAAGGTCATTGCCATGGATGGCAAACACAGACACCCACATATACTGTACAAATTCCCACCTATGTGGAGATTTCTGGTACAGCACTGTACCGGTTTATATGTACAAAGTCCTAAACTATATCTTTTAACCCTTAGAAGGAATGATGTGACCCACCTATTGTTTACATTTTTTGTTTTAAAAAGAACATTACAAGAGTTATTACACATGGTTTGAAAATGCGCGATCATCTTTCAGTTTCATTTTACAGTCCCCAAATCGGTGCTATCAGTGACATCTACAGGTGAAAAGAACGTATAACCCTTTCAAGTACAAGAGCTGTGAAATGGCTAGTGTTTTTGTGTTCTGGTACAAAAAAAAGCACAATGGCATGAAAAGTCCTCGGAACAGTGTTTATGAAAGGTTCTCTTGTTTTTTTTTATCTTGTCTTTAGTTTTTGGGGAGATTTTCTTTTGTTGTCTCATTACTTTAGATTTATTTTTTGTTATAAAACTTTAAAAGTGTTCATCCATTCCAAAACAGAAGACAAAACGTAATACTTGGAATTGTATTTTTTTTGTTTCAATTTTAAGATTGTTGTAAAATTATTGTGTCATGTAATGACAAAATATTTAAAAAAAAGAGAAGCTGTACTATAAACAATGCCAGTCATTGTCACAAAAATCAATTTATTAGAACAAATAGTAAAGAAATGCTCAAAAATTCCCAGAACTTCGCTTATTTACTGTATAATAGTAACCTAATAATTGCAAAAATAAATGTTATACATAAACATCCAAGTTGTTTTGAACATACTTTGTACAAAAAATATACACATTGTAATACTTTTTACTTCAAAACTAGTGTTTATCACCTGAAATGCTTTGAAGCCATCAGTTTTGTCCAAAAGTTATGAGAAGTGTTAAAAGGTTTAGGTTTGCTTTGTCCTGTGTTCCCTTCTGTTCTTGTGCTTCGTCTGTCTTTGGATCTTGGTAGTAACGGGACACCTACAGTGTTTGGTTACAGCGTGACCCGCTTGCTTTCGTTCGTTTATTTGTCATACTGTGCCTTCCTTCCTTACCCAGAGTGCCAACCTGTAGGATCTATTTTATCTGCCACTGATGCACTTCACCACAGACCCTGCTTTGAGTATATTATTTTAAAATGATAGCCACTTGACACTAGGGGTGTATCGTGGAGCTACTGGGAGAGAAACTAAAATAACACAAGAAAGTGGTAAATGGTAATAGCCTGCTGCCAATTGGTAAACCAAATAAATGTGTTGCTCATTGATTATGTTTATACATATCTTTATTATAAATTAAATGACTTGTTCCTCTCAGGAATTGGAGAAAACCGCTTCACCTGAGTCATCCTCACTTCTCAAACCTCGCTCTAGTAGAAGCTTCCACGAGCGCAGAGGTCGTCGTATCAATGATCCTCGGGCCCTCACTCAGCCCATCACTTTTGAGGAATCAGTGTTGGCAGGAAGGTTGGTGGGACACTATGATTTCTATTTGCAAATTATTTAACAAATTTTAATTCTAATTCCCTTTCAGTCCTCAGTCCTCGAAAGCCGTTGAGCCGGAGCCAGAGGATGACGATGCTGCCACTAAACTGTCCATGAGTGAGAAGCTGGCTCTCTTCAACAAACTCTCTCAGCCTAATCTGAGCATGGTGGCGAGTCCTGTTAGAGACGTCCCCCCTCTAGATGCTCCTGAAAGGCGCAGACAGAAGGGGGCACGCTACCGCACGCAACCCATCACAGTGGAGGAGGTCAATTTGGTAAGCTCATGTGATATTAAAACCAGTAAGCATCAATCTACAAAATAGATGAAAAGGTGAAGGGGTATCCTAATTCTCTTTTAAAGGGAGGGCAAGGAGTAACGTGAAGGGGTTGGACATAATGTTCAAACTAAGGGCAGACTGCGTGACATTGAAGGGGGCCAAAGCGATCTTGTCATTTAGAAATGTATCAAAAAATTATCGTTTTGTGTTAGATATTTTTTGTGTCATATTTTTATATATGTTTGTTAATGTAATTGAAATCACAAAAAAAATCACTACAATGTTTTACATATAACATTATCGTTACAAAATCTCACGACACGCTAATTTTGGTTTATATTTACATTTTAAATATATCGTTTTTTAAAAGCTTCCAGGAGTGATGCATTTTCTGAATCATTTGTCTACAATATAAATCCTTGTAGGCCGTCACTATTTGCTTAACCTTCAATTTTGAGGGGAACGCACAAGTGTGAGGCTAAGGGAGAGAAATATAGTTTTTTTAAAAAAATTTTAATATTTGTCATGCTGCTAATTTCACTCACTTTCCCGCATACAATAAGGTCCCAAGGCTAGTCAGGCCATTCCTTTGAACGCTCCTTTAAGCTAGTGTTTCTTAACCATGCGGCCGTGGCCCAATCTCGGTCCGCGAGCGCCAACTAATGGGCAGCGGAAAAAAAGTCTGTTCTGAACTTGTGGGCTGCGAGGGCCGCGGGACCTGAATGGCGCTTCCTAGCACTTGGTTGCAGTGAGGCGTCAGTCAGGCGTTGTGTTATGTGCCAATAGAGCCTCGGCCAAATTAGAATGTGGCTCTTTGCCTTATTTCATTTTAGTTTTAAACCACACTCAAATCCATCAGAGGACTTTTTTTTACATTTTAAACCACACACAAATCCATCAATCCATGGATCAATTTACATTAACAAGTTATTTGAATGGGCCTTAAATCACGTTGTACGGGGAAAATTGGGCCCCAGTGTCAAAAAGGTTAAGAAACTCTGCTTTAAGCCACTCCTTGGGTGTGTGTTTGGGTCATTGTCATGCTGGAATACACATCCTGGACCCAGTATCAAATTTTGGGTCTGAGTTGACCACAAAATTGTATTTTATTTTCAAAATAAAGCTAAAGCATTTATTTTATTTAGAAATTTTTGTGTTTGGCGTAAAGTCTGCAAGTGACTATCAACAACTGTTCACAGAAGACTTTTAAGTAACATGCTGGTCTGTTGCAATGTTTTCAGGGGATGTTTTATTTTAAAGTTATTTTGCATGTGAACACATTCCTTTATCAGGGTTTCCACAGGATCTTAAAAAGTCTAACATTTAAAAACACCAATTTTGGGCCATAAAAAGTCTTAAACGTGATAAAATTTGCTGTTTTAGGTCTTAAGTAGTTTTTAAAAAAATTTGAGACAGAATTCCCACTATGCACCACGTGAGCCGGCACATCTGCCATAGCAACCATAAATAAAATAATTTCTAGTCATTTACAAAGGTTTTAACAACTTGAAAACAATTTTCATGTAAGAAAAACACATAATTTTTACATAAAAATGTGCCATTGTTAGCAAAATACCAGTAACGAGTCACAAATATTCACTCGTTATTCTATTCATTTATCTCTGTGACTTTTTTAATCTTCATAAGATGTTGGTGTTTTGTTTTTTACTGTTTACATTTATATATAGCTTGTATGCAATATTCTTTTTTACAGTGATTCACCGATTTTAAAATTTATTTATGGCATTTTCTTGCGTTTGATTTTTAACGGTTTTAAAAAGCTCTTAATAAGTCTTAAATTACACATTGTGAAACCTCTAGAAACCCTGTTTATCCTGGTTCTTTCAGAGGTGTTGTTGAACCACTTTCTCTCACTCCCAGCTTCAGAAAAGGCCAGTTCAGCTCCCTCGTCTCCAGCTGGATCCTCATCTCTCTGACCGACAACAGAGTGAGTCGATCAACTTGAGGCCCAGTGAAGTGCGTCTCTCTGGACTTAGCTCTTCACATGACTCGTCAATCCATATGAAGAGCACAACAGACAGCATTTCCCAGAATTCATTGCAGATTAAGGGCATCTTGAAAAAGAGCTCTTCTGAGGGAGTGGTATGGAGGGGTGAGCCCAGAGAGAGGAGAGACCTGAACGGATATGGACCGGAGCAGAACAGCAGTGAGAGGATATTGGATCAGCTCCCGTCTTCAGCTTCTCTCTCCGGTGCCCCGTGGAGGCAGAAGGGAAGAAATGAGACGCCTGGCAGAATACAGAAATCTGCTCCAAAATCAGAGGAGTGTCATTCACTGTCAGAGCTGCAGCAGAATACAGAATCCAGGTGATATGCTGATACTTCAACGAAAAAGCTTTGAAAGTTGATGTGTTCATAAATGAGGTAGTGAAAAAACAAAATTGAAATCTAAATCAAATCAATAATTGGTGTGCTCTAGAATAAACAGTTTCTGGTCTCATCATACTCAAATTCAATCCAACTCTTTTCACAGGCTGACAGAGCCACAAGTAACCAAAGATGCAGAGGAGACGCAAAGTTCTGAGACAAAGTGCAATGTCAGTCAAAACAGTGACAGACAGGTTTGTTTTACAGAGTTTACATAGTTATCTAAAAGTTACGTCTCTAATTGAGGTTAATCAACTCCAGAAGTGTATTCTTACATTACTGTTTGCTCTTACTCATTCTAACTTTTGCTTGCGTTGTTTTTCTCCACCTACTTGTCATTACCGCCACCTGCAGGATGATTCTGTCAGTACAGCTGAATCTCTTCCACAAGCCCAATCCTGGGTAAAAATTGTTTTGCAGATATCCGTTTTAACAAACTAAACCCATTGCTTTTTTAATTCATAGTTATTTAATAATTGTCATTGTCAATTCCATGCGTCAATCACCCTCTCCTCTCGTCTCAGGAGCCTGTGTTTTCATCCATATACTCAAACTCCACACCTCAGTATGTGATGTTTTTCAATGAGGTGAGACTAATGCTTTGTGTTCTCATTAATAATGTATTGTGAATAGAGTATAACTGCTTTTTTTTACTCTCCTCTGCCGTAAAGTATTATAGACGTAACATCTTGTCATTCTGTGTTTATATCTGGGCTTTTTTATCTCTAGAGGAGTCTTTCTTATGAAGCTCAAGAGGTTTCAGCATCTACTGAAGGCCAACAGAAAGCAACGTGGAAAGCCAAGGTGCAGTATCACATTTACAGTTTGGTAGAAACTTACCAAGACCTTTGCGTTGTTATCGACTATGTCTACAGAGTAAATCTAAGTGTACTGGTCCAAAATTTCACTTATGTTTATGCTAAGGACTTTTGATGTTTCCAAGGTCATCTGACTTGTCTTATGATGTAATTTCCCAATATTTTACTTAACCACCATTTTGTATTCATTTGAAACCCTGCATTTTGAACTTGTCCTAGATCCTTCATCTGACCTCCATGAAATTATTTACAGATTATCTATGACTATGCTAGATAAGATTATCAATAAATTGATCTGTCAATTGGTTTCCAAAAAGTAAATAGTGGAAAACAATAAAGTAATGCTTGCTAAAATAGTTGTTGTGGTAATTTTTTTCATAAAGATTTAGTGTTTTGAAGATTTATCTGCCTGCACATTTTCATCACAGTGCCCCCTAGTGGTCAAGAGACGTGGAAAATGTCTGTTGCAGGTTATACAAAGCTCTTCTCCATATATGTGAGCCTTCATAATCGGACAATGCATGTTCAATTTAGATGACTGCCTTTTTGGATTAAAGAAAAACACTGCTTTTTTAAAATGCATTAACATATCTTTACAAAAGTATGTATGTCTCTATGCCATGAGGTTAATCAAAATGTTTCATTGCAGCATAATCTTGTGGTCAATTACTTATAGATTTTATACGTTTTAGAATTGTTAAACTGTTGAAAGCTATTGTCTGTATGATATGGTTACCAAACCTTTGATCTTAACCTTACATTACATGAGTAAACTATTCAAACCAATGTCTATAATTGGAAATGCTTTTTAAACCAAAATGCCAGATGTAGTTCCCTTGTTCCTAATTGTTCCGGAAGGCCGCTAGGTCCCGGATCACTGCTAGCATACATATATCAGCAAGACTTTTACAAGCAGGGTCTTTTACACGTAGTTCATAATCTCCATATCAGCTCAAGCTTATTTACTGTTATTCCAGGCGAGTCATGAGAATGAAGACATCTTAACACTGACAAAAGTTGTTAGTACCAGTGAATTCCAAGAGGGGCAGCTGTTCGATGCAGAGATGCATAGAGAAGTCAAGACCTCTGAAGCCTGCCCAGAGCCGGTGTGTCTGACGGCTAGAGGAGATGCAGAACCAGACCTGGGGACTCTATGCCAGACCAGCATGCCAATGTAAAGCCTCAATCGGTGTATTTTTTGGGATTTTTTAAAATTTGATTTGTATTTTATTTTCTCTCTTTTCCGTGTGTTAGCTTGAGCTCAGCTGTAGCTGAACACAGGCGGTCAGTACGGCCGTCCCGCAGGACTCAAGGTTCGAGGAATCCATTACGTGCTCTTGCTGCTCGAGAAGACATCCAGCAGGATTTCATGCGGCTTGAACAAAACAGCCAAATGGAGGAAAACACAGGTTTTCAAAAGATGTTTTTATTTTCTAATTGTATTAAGAATTAAATTACTAACAGCACTAGAAGAATGAAGCATCAACATTAGTTTATCTCTTTTTATAAGCAGCGAAAACCTCAAACTGCAGCTCAGCTGATGTCACAGCCTCTGGAAAAGTGAGCAGACCCACAGTGCCATACAACAAACTCATGCTCATCCAGGTTAAAGGTATGACATATAGTCATATAGTTATCGACGTGTTCAAACTTTCATCATATGTCTACATGTGTAAAGAGGTGGTTATGAAGTATAAAGTGTTTGATCTTTTCACAGATGTGAACTAAAAAGGCCATTGATAATCTTTTGCCTATAATCTATATAATATCTGCCTACAGATATCTATAAGAACAATAGATCATGATTGATGTTTCTTTGTACAGTACCGTACACCAGGACTTGACGTTTTATTGTGCTCTGTGTGTGTAATGTGTGTTTTTGCAGGCTGGAGACAGGTGCAGGTACGTTTGGTGGAACCAGTTTCACATTCTCTGAATAGCGGTGACAGCTTCCTGCTGGTAACCCACACACACTGCTTTCTCTGGACCGGAAAACTTTCCAACACCATTGAGAGAGAAAAGGTATCATCAGAGGGAGTTTTTGTGCAAATTGTTTTCTTTCTATGTCGTCTAGAGTCTTTGAAATGTAAATGTTTTAGGATCTTTTGGGCAAACCTGACATTCTCATTGAGGCGCATTGAGCCGCAATGAAAGGGAGATGAGAAGGAGAAAGAGAGGGAGAGGGATAATTAGAGAAAGATGGAGAGGGAGCAAGAGGGAGAAACAGAGGAAGATGGAGAGAGAAAACAGAGGATGAAAGAGAATGAGAAAGAGATGAAGATGGAGAGGGAGAATGAGAGGAAGAGGGTGGGGGAGAAAGAGATGAAGAGGGAGAAACAGGAAGAGGGAGAATAAGGAAGAGTGCGAAGGGGAAATAGAGGAAGGAGGAAAAAGAGAAACAGAGGGAGAAAGAGAGGAAGAGCTAGATGGAGAGGGGTAAACAGGAAGAGTGAGGGAGAATGAGAGTACGAGTGTGAGGGAGAAACAGAGGAATATGGAAAATGAGAAACAGGGGGATAAAGAGAGAGATGTAGAGGGAGAAAGAGATGAAGATGGCGAAATGGAGGAAAATGAAGCTGTAGAGGGGAAACAGGAAGAGGGAGAATGAGAGGAAGAGGGAGAGGGAGTAAAAGATGAAGAGGGAGAAACAGAAGAAGAGGAGATGGAGAGGGGGAAACAGGATGAGCGAGAGGGAGAATTAGAGAAAGGGAGACACAGAGGAAGAGGGTGAAAGAGAGGAAGTGGGAGAAGGAAGGAGAAACTGGGAAAAAGAGAGGAAGATGAAGAGCAGGAAACAAGAAGAGGAAAACGGTGAAAGAGAGGAAGAGGGAGAAGGAAGGAGAAACAAGGAGAAAGAGCGGAAGGTGGAGAGCAGGAAACAAGAAGAGGGAGACAGAGAGGAAGAGGGAGAAGGAAGGAGATACAGGGAGAAAGAGAGGAAGATGGAGAGCAGGAAACAGGAAGAGGGTGAAAGAGAGGAAGAGAGAGAAGGAAGGCGATACAGTGAGAAAGAGAGGAAGGTGGAGAGCAGAAAAAAAGAGGGAGACAGAGGAAGAGGGGGAAAGAGAGGAAGAGGGGATGGAGAGGAGGAAACAGGGAAATGGAGGGGGAGAATGAGAGGAAAAGGGCGAGGAAGCTAGACAAATGTTGTATATTGTACCTTCAAATGATGTAAATGTTCACCTACATATGTTTAATCTATTTCATTATGAATTACAGTCGTCCAAAGAAGATGATTACATTTATCTCACTGTTTAATCTAGGCATCAGAAATGGCCTCGCTGATCATCCACCAGAGGGATCTGGGCTGTCAGGCACCATGCGTTGTTCATCTAGATGAAGGTGTTAACACAGCCAGTCCACAGGCTGCAGAGTTCTGGAAGCTTCTCGGTGGACAGACCCCTTATAAATGCAAGAAACACTCCTGGATACGTCGACATGAACTATTTTATTCCTCTGTATATTAACATTAATGGTTTTTTTCTGCAGGTCCAAACACAGCTGAGGATGATGAGCTCTTTGAACAGGCCATATCTGAGACAAACTGTATTTACAGTCTGCAGGGGGACAGATTCTGCCCTCTTGAGGAAGGCTGGGCAGCCGTACCAAACCTCAGTCTGCTCCAGTCTACTCAGGTCCAGATCTTAAGCTGTTTTGGTTTGAAGATATGCTTGTTTTAAAGAAGGAGCTCAGTGGTGGTGTTTTCCTCGTTTCAGACACTGCTGTTTGACTTTGGGAGTGAGCTCTATTTGTGGCACGGGACAGACGTGGGGCCCAGCGAGAGGAAATTGGCCCTTCAGCTGGCTCAGCAGGTTTGGGATGGAGCATATGATTATAGCAACTGCAGGATTAACCCCTTGGACCCCTCTGCTGTATCTGTCCACACTCAAAAGTAGGTTTACATTCAGATTTTTGGGGAAGCATTTTAAGCTTTTTTTAACAGTGATTCTGCATTCCTACGCGTGGAAACCATGGTATTTTTAACCTTTCCAAAAGCAGCTATGTCGATATTCACATTAATCTGAGAGAGTCTCAGTATTTATTTGTAAAGTTACTCATGATTAAGAAAAATGCTCTATTTTATTGACATTTCTGCATTCATTTTAGTATTTTTTTTCCTCAAAAGTACGTTTTTATTGCGTACATCTATTGATCCATTCATCCATCTGTCCCTCATCCATCCACTTTCCCACTTATCCATCCATACATTCATCCATTTTCCATCCACTCAATTACTTATCCATCCATCCCTCTGTTACGGGATGTCCAAGGAGTGTGAGCCCAAACGCAGGAGGAAGGTTCTATCAGTTTATTTAGAACTCCAATGAAACTGTTCAAACAGTGAAAGTCAATAATCCAAGATAATAGTCTCTTTGATAAAAAAATGTACAGCTGAGATGCACATGCGGCAATCTTCGTCAAGCCAAAAAAATTTAAATAAAAGACAGATAATTACTGGCTAAGACAGGCAGAGGAAAACCTCACAGACTTAAACAAACGCGAGACAGAACAGCACTACTAGTAACAATGAACCCGTAACAAAGCAAAGCAAGCATCACGATTAAATACAAGGCCTTATGAGGGCAATAAAAAACAGCTGAGCGCCAGGGGCGCGCAGAGAAAGCTGGTGAAAGGAGGAGCGCACCCAAGAGAGTGAGAGAGGGAAAAAAGGAGAACCTCTAACACCATCCCCCATTCAACCATTCATAATGAGACTTTTGAATCTTCGATTCACCTGAAGCATTTTTGTGTATTACTTCACTGATTATAGATAAAAAAACATAATTAAATACTCATTTGGCTCCTCCCGAACCATGTTAATGAAACAAAGAGGTTACATTTTTAATGAACCACTAAGTGGTTAAGTATGTCAGTGAAAAGGGTACCATTTTGACCTGAGCTATCCTCTTCCTCTCTCTACTTCATTATGTACAGTTCATCCCTACTGTCCAATAGCAAATACATACACAATCCCCCCCCCCCCAAAATTAAATATGATTGACATTGGCCTCAAACTTTGCTGCTATTTTTTTGCTTTTATCTTTTAGTAAGTATGTGGATGAAGTGGAGCTTTGTATGCATAAACATTTGTGTCCTCAGGCAGGGTATTGGTCGGCCAGACTGGGCCCTTTTTGGTCGGGTATTTCAACAAAATGAGACAATTCTGTTCAAAGAGAAGTTCTCGAGCTGCTTTGAGCAGAAAAAAGTCAACAAAATACCCAATGATTCTTCTATACAAGAGGAGCAGAAGGTGGGGGTTATTGAAATGTCTCTTCATTGTCTATTTTACTTAGATTAGTGTGCAGTTCTCAGTTCTTTTGTATCTCCTTCTCCAGCCAGTTCCAGCTCAGCCGTGGTCATGTGACGCCAGAGCTCTATTTGGAGGAGTTTGTCTCTCAAGAGATTTTTCATCACAAACTGTTCTGGATGGTGTGGATTTCCATCGAGGCCTGGACACTGTTACTCTGAGTGATGGTCGAACGGCAGAGTTCGACACTGTCTCTGTGAAAGTCTGGGTTCTTTTGGAGGATGAGGATGTGGAGGTTGCCGCACACAGCTTGGGACAGTTTTGTGAGCGGAGCACTTATGCTATATGTTGGACGTACAGCCTTACAATCTCAGGTGAGTTGTGCAGGCTTTGTAGTGTCAGAAGCAACATCTCGTTGTTTCTTTATTATATCACAGGGGATCAAATGCAGGAGAAATCTGCTCTTTTCATCTGGAAGGGAAGGTATTCCAACACCAGTGGAAGGAATGTTTCACCAGCGCTGACCAATCAATGTAGTTCTCAGGTGTTGGTAAGAGAAGGGGAGGAGCCACCGTTCTTTCTGCAGCTCTTCCAGGGTGCAATGATTATACACAGACAAGAAGAAAATAGAGACACAGGTATGTTTACATTTATCAATCTGCTTTGTGGAAGCCTTTCTTGTGATGGTGCTCTTTGGTGCGTTTCAGAAGCCTGGCGTCTGTTCTGTGTGAGGGGGAACGTGCCACTGGAGGCTAGCCTATTGGAGGTTCGGTGCTCCTGTGCCAGTCTGAGGTCTCGTGGCTCCTTGATTCTGTTAAACAGTCAGCAGGGGAGCATTTACCTGTGGCACGGCTGTAAGGCTCACAGCAAAGCACGTCAGGTGGCCAAACAGACTGTCAAATCCATCACAAAAATGTGAGAAGCAAACCTGTAAATTGTCATCTAAACCCATGAAATGCAGACACAGTGCCAGATTGTGATCTCTTTTGGTTGATCAGGTGCCCACTTGAGCTGAATCTGAGAACTGGGAGCGATTTAAATGTCCAGGAGGTTGAAGAGGGAAAGGAACCAGCAGACTTTTGGAATGCTATTGGACAACAAGACAGGAAGTCATATGACTGCATGCTACAAGGTGCTGTGTGCGACGACGGTTATACTTCATTTACTCCGTTGAACACTTCGACAGGCGTGAAAGAAAAGTTAATCCTTTAATTGTCTGTGGTTTGAGAACAAACCAAAGCTTGGCTTAGCGACGCACACTCGATGATTCTGAGATCACTTCCAGAACTTCTCGTTCTTCATCACACTGAATATATTCTGTTTATATAAGGCCATTGTCCTGCTGCAATATTCAACATTGAGAACATCATTAATCCTGCCACGTCTGCTAACTCTAAAGTGCAGCCCCAAACATTCAAGAAACCTCCACCATGCTTCACTGTTGCCTGCAGTTATTTATTAATGTACTATTAATTATTGCGCTAAAAAATATTCCGTAAGTCCATTGTCCTGCTGGAGAATAAATCCTGATAGATAAGTACCTTCCTGTATGTCTCAGCACTAGGAGCACCATTAATCCTGACCTACATGTCCCTAATTACAGCCCCAAACGTTCAAAAAACCTCCACCATGCCTCACTGTTGTCTGCAGACACTTATTATTGTACCTTCTGCTACAGAAAAATATTTTAATTTTGATTCAGAACATCAGCCCAAAGCATTTACATCTACTAAGATGTAATAAGATCTTTCTCAACCTCACTTCCTCATCCAGTTTTACCCCTCTTACACAGCTGTTTCTATTTTAGTTCAAGACTGGGTTACAATCCACAAGGGAAATTGATGCTAATTTGCACCTGACTATAATCCTAAAAATCCAGATTTTGTGCAAGGGTACCCAGAAGAATTTATGTATTGTGTAAAATTTACAAAAATATTTCAATCATTTTTATTTATAAATGCAATTTTTATTTACAGCATTTTTTCCACACATGCTTGAAATGTACGCACAGTACTGTATATATTATACAGCTTAACCCAATAGAGGTCTCTGCACACATCGGTGCGTGTGCTAATCACCCCGGCTGTGTTGAATTAAGTAGGAAAGATGAAACCCAGCTATTGTTTAATTTAGATTTGAAATAGAATGTATCGGTTTCAATAAAGTTATTCGTTTTGATGTTTGGTTCTAAATGAACATTACAAGAGTTGCCACATAATTTACATAAACACAGAAAAAGAAAATTGACAAATCAGTGCCATCTAGTGGCAAAAATTGGATCATTGGACTTGATTGGAAGTACAAGACCTGTGATATGGTTTGTATTTTTCAAAGTTTTTGGTGGGATTTATTATTTATTATTTTGTCTCACTTTACATTTTTGTTAGAAAACAAATGTTTGCATTTTTACTGAAATTTACTTCTCAGAAGTGTATTTTATTTTGTACAGTTTCAGGTTTATTGTGGAATTATTGTGTAATGTAATATTTGTGAAGAAAAATGGTACAAAAAAGCCATGGATATTTTAATTGTAAAAAAAAAAAAATGCTCAAAAAGGCCTAAGACTTCTAAGGGTTAAATAGTGTAACCTAGACCATTTTTTTACAAACTACACGTTATTCTCCTCAGATCCTGGTAAATTCAACTTTACTCCTCGCCTTTTTTACCTGAGTGTCCAATCAGGATCCTTCACTGGGGTAGAATTCACTAGCCCCTCCCATTTTAATGGTGTCATCACAGCAATGCCGTTCATCCAGGAAAGATTGTACGCTGTCCCACATCCAGGTACAGTTTAAATGCACAGAAAGCCTTGGATTTATATTGAGAAAATGTTGATATTTTACATATTTTGCAGCTCTATTCCTGCTGGATAACTATCTTGAGGTGTATTTATGGCAAAGCTGTGAAGCCTCTGTCTCACACTGCACCCTCTGGGTCAGGCAGAAGAAGTGTGCCATGGAGACTGCCTTACAGTACTGCAAAGGTGAGGGTTAAGGTGCACAAATCCTGCTACAGTTCTGTTTCCTGAACTTTTTTGAGTGTGTTTGTTCAGAGAGGAATCCCAGACGGCCTCCGATGGCGTACCTTATTGAAGAAGCAGCAGAACCACTCACTTTTACGAATATATTCCCATCATGGGAGATGAAACTGACCCAAGAACAGGTAAGAAAGCATCATTGTTCTTACATGAGCATGCATAGAGTGATTAATATCTGATTTCTGACGCCTCCAGGACCGCAAGGCGTGTAAAAAGCTGACATTGGTTCAGGATGCTTTGGCTGAGCTCTACAAGATCCACTTTGCTCCAGAAGATCCAACTTTGTTGGACTCATCAGACTACCTGTTCCACAACGAGTTCAAGGTTTGATTTACTTTGGAACAGTTACTTTTGGACCCCAAATAAGCAAAGGACTCAGCTGAGACAAATATCCAGGAGCACCTTTTCTAAAAGACATTTTTGTTTGCTGGTTTGTCGGAGAAATGTGTACAGTGTAATAATAAGCGTGAGTGCGCTCCCTCTCTGTCTGATGCTACTTTAAATGCTCGTTTTGGCCAAAATCTGATCTGTTTACTTTAAATTTGAGAAACAGCAGTCTTGCCTTTTTCTTTCTTGCTCCGCATTTTTCACCGCAGCTGTTTCTCCTCCCCTTATCTCTCTTTATCTCTAGTCTGTCTGCAGAAAAAAGCACATGTGAATAGTCCTCTGCTTTACTGAACATGCAAATGTTTATTTTAGAATAAAAAACACATCAGATCTTTTCTCTGCAACACTTTTATTTCATTTCGCAACACATGCACACAATCAAAGAAAACACAGCGGAACAGATCAAAATGTTGGTTTGGAGATTATAAAACAAGAAAACAAGCAGAGATAGGATGCTAGGATTTTTTTCTTGATTGATGACTAGTGAACTCTGTGTCTGGGTGGCGTTTGGAGCCTTGTGGGGGTTGCGTGAGAGTAGGATTTAGGCTTCATGTGACTGGTGAAAAATGACGTCTCAGTCTCAAGAATGCGAGCGTAGCCTCTAGAAGTTTTTAGATGTCTAGAGAGAAATGGGATGCAATCTAGCAAATTTGATCCAAATGAGCGTAGTTCATTCAAATGCAATAATATTTCATTAAACTTTTTATTTTTCTTTAGTAAAAAGTAGAATAAATGCACAGCCATTATTTTGCCAAAGGTATTTATTTATCCATTTGCTTTTACAGTTCTCAGCATAAATGAGTACACCCCACTAGATTTGTCAGAAAGCCTTTACTATACTACATCACAAGTACTGCCACTAAAGTGGGCCTTTGATTGCAAACAAGGGTTTGTTAATTTGCAATTTCCTGCCAAATTCATTCAAGTCCATGTTGCAAAAATATGTACACCCCAATTAGAGTCTTAGGAGAAATGCCACACTTAAAACTGCAAACTTCAACTTAACCACAGGCGAGTCTAATGATTCATTTAAGAGGTGTCCAGCCCACTGGTTGTTATAAAGAAAAGCCCTTTCCATTTCATGCTGTCAGCAATGGCTCCCCATGGAAGAAAAATGTCACAAAATATGAGAAAGGAAATCATGTCTTTACACAAAAAAGGTGCCTACAGTGAAACATGGTGGTGGCAGTGTCCTTATGTGGGGCTGCTGTTTCATTGATAGTATCGTGAACAAAAGTTTGGAAATTGTTCTTTTGTTAATTGAGCTACTGATTAAATTACTCTTCAAAGGGGGTGTACTCATTTATCATGAGTATTGTACATGAAAATGGACTGAAGTTACATCCCATTACTAACCCTTAGGGTTTAATAGGCAAGCTTCCCACAAGCTTAGGGGCATGTTCATGCGATTTTTACATAATTCATTCAAGTCAGTAATACTATTGTTTAAAGAGAAGTCTTGGGTCGCTCTAAACTAAAAGGTGTTCAGTCACATTGAGGTCTGAATACTTTTGCCTACAGTATAGTACATATAGTTTATTTTAAGGAATATTTAAGGTTTCCAAAGCAGATTCTCAAATTACCATTTAGCCAATAGTATTTTTGTAAGCCTACTATCACCCAAATAAGAGGGAGAAGGAATTAAACATTTATTACATTAATTTTGTGCTGAAAAAAATATTTGTGCTTACAGACAAATTCCATAAAAGAATGTGAATGAAGGATAATAATAAAAAGTGAATGACAATATTACAAGAAACAATAATGCTTTTAGTAAAACAATACAAAATGTAAACGAAAAAGGGGGTATACGTGAACAAAATATACACATACATGTGTTCGGTTAAAAAATTGGTACTAATATTCAGCATGAGAACACCTTAAATTACTTTAACAATTAAAGAGGTCATGAACTGTGTTTTGGAATATCATTTTTAAATCAAGTCAGAAGACTCTAAAGCAAGATCTTAAGAAGATTTAACAGAAATGCAGCCTTATTTAACTTAAACATTAGATATGAATCAGCTAAACACAGCCTTGAGAAAAGAAAGGGAGGAAAGAAAGGAGAGCTGAGAGATGCCAAAAACTAGCTTGTTACTTCGTAGTTGCCTTGTTTGTGATGTATTTCCTGTTTTGCCTCAGAAATCAACCAGAAAATCGTATTTTAAATATTTTCTAATACTATTGAGAAAACAAAAATTGCCGAGCTTCTGACATAAAAGAGCTGACGGAACATTAAAGCTGCAGAGAAAGTTTCAGGACTCAAACTTTTACATGTATAATCGACCTTCCCTGTTGCCAGTATTGTTAGTCAAATAAAGGCAAACCTAGATACAAGTTTAAAAATAAAAGTTGCCACCACTTTGCATGCTTGTTACCGTTTCTTGCGCAATAATATCTTTGTCTGACAAGAACATTAAGAGAAGGAAGTCATTAATATGTAAACCGACGGCCAATTAGTAGCTATAGTGAGATGCACACCCACTTTCCCAACCTGGGTAAAGGTGTATTTATTCACATCACTATATTCATAACATAGCAAAGTTCATGACCTCTTTAAATCGGAATGTAACAGAAGAAAAAGAGACTAAGAGAAGATGTGCAGATGGTACCGTGCACTATCCAGTTTTTTGAATGTTGTGTTTACATACAGCAAATCCTGAGAGGGATTCAGATGGATTGTTCTCTCTCTGGCAAGCAGCGCTCCGGTTCAGATGCTAATGCTGCCTCTCTCAGGACAACCATGTGATCTTCTGCAGCATGCAGGGATTGGTCGATCCAGTCTAGGCTGCCAGACATGTGACATGCGTTCCGCGTCACCAGAACCAAATGACTGACTGACAAAAGTAAAGCTGTAGCCCTTTGCAAAAAAGAAAAAGGGATCAAAAGGACAATCAGCGAAAAGAAACGCTTCTTAGCTCTAATGATAAATGCTATGACTTAAAACACACATAAAACACTGAAAAATAGCATTTATTGATTATTATCGCCGGTCTCTGATGCTACATTCCAACATGAAATGTATTGATTAAGATCTTTACTTTCTCAGATAAAAAAAAAAACCCATTATAGCCATGTCCCCAGCTTCTTACTCATTCCTGTTACTAACCCATCCCGCTCCTGAAAATATTCCATAAGTCAACAGGTAGTTGCATCACTTGGATCTTTAGAAGGCCACTGGAAGAGCAAAGGTAAGTTCTCTCAATTTACTATTTACACATTTTAAAACATACTATACTGTTACTTACATTTCAGAGGTTTAGTTGAATGTAAATATGCACATATTTGGTAAATAAGTGAATTTGCAGAATTTCCTGTTTTCTAAATTATGTGGCTATTTAGCATGTTCTTTGCTAAACACTCAGTCCTTTTACTTAAACAAAAACAGGCTTACCAACAAGAAAAAATGACACTACTTTGATTAAAAATCAAAATTTTAACATTTAAAGATGGAATACTTTGTAATACTTAAGTATGAATGCGATTGGAATCTGTTTTGAAATCTAGTAAAAAGGAATATTTGAAAAGCTACAACCAAATGTGAGAGCCTTTTGGTCCTAAATAGTTGTTTTTGTCTTTGCAAAGTGTTTGAGTCCAATATGAAGTGGAAAAAGCAAAAAAAGAACACAGAATAATTGCCTTGGAGTCAGTGATTTTTAAAGCAGCTACAACAAATGGTTTAACTGTAACCACAAAAATAGTTTAGCACGTTTAGCATAGCTACAATAGCATTTTTAGCATAGACCCGTAGCACTTGACTCTTCTATCGTTACATAATGAAATAAAACCAGTAAAAGTAATAAAAACAAATATTCAGCTGGTCACTTCATCATTATATTAAGGGACATGTTTTAGATGAGTCATGTGATAGAGTGCCTTTCATTTTCAAGATTTGAATAGGACCTATATTAATCGCCCGTGTCTTCCTAACAGAAACCTTGATTATAACACAAAGAGACACAAAAAAAAATTGTATGGTACCTGGCGTCCAGAAGAATTGGATCCAGTGGAGGGTACATGGATCTGACCACATCATCCACCCTGCAAAGGTGCATCATACCAGTGTCACTTTTCAAATGGTGCTGATCAAGTCACAAAGGAAATATTGCTCACCTTGGGCTGATGCGTTTGGCCACGGTTATGATGTCATTGAGGCTGGCAGGTGCTTTGACTTTTGCTCCAGAGCCCATCGTCATGGCAACTAGCTTTTCAGTTAAAGTGTGGCAGATCTGAACAAAGATGGCCGTGATTTAGAAACTCCAAAGTGGACACATGTAAAGCTTCCCTGTGTTATTAGGCAGTACTTAAATGCATATTTTAACAAATTTCTCATTACATTACACATTAATTCTACAAAAAAATGTGGTATTGTACAAAAAAAAAAATACAATTCTGCATAGTAAATTTATCTATTTCTTTGCTGAAAAAAATCCCCCAAAATTGAGAACGAACATTTTGAAATCTTGAGACAAATAAAAGACGTAATATAAAAATTGTCTCGAAAAACCTGGTGAACCTCTCATAAACTTTGTGCCATTGTGCTTTTTTGCCAGGAAAACACAAGCCCATATCACAGAAATTGTACTTCCAAGGATTATCCCTTCTTTTCAGGCCTAGATTTGTGGTCTGCAAAATGAAACTGAAAGACAACTGTGCATTTTCTCACATTATGTGTCATAACACTTGTAATGTTCATTTAATACCAAAAATATAAAAACTAATAGCCTTTAAACAAATACAACATTTTTATTTCTTCTTATTCAAGTCATTTTTGGTCCTCCATAATTTTGAAGTTGAGTAAAGTTGGTTGAGATTGCAAAATTCTGTTTTTTCAGCTCAACAGCTCGAAACCATTTGAAATTTGCTACAGATTTGCATGTTTAACATATTTGATGTTAATTGTTTCATATATATATATATATATATATATATATATATATATATATATATATATAAAGTTAAATAACTGTACAGGACTTTACCTTCAGAATGGCAATGCAGTGAGACACAAGACCCCTGTGAGAAGAAGAAAGAGGTTTTTAATACTGAAACTAGAAATGTGAATGTTACAAATGCAAGGCATACGATGCATCTTCAATCCAGTCTTCATTCTCTAGCATGGCCTCAATATGAGGATTAGTGATGACCACATCGTCCAGCTCCAGCTCAGAAGGCTCACTCTGAGTCTCCATGGCTCCGATAAGATCCACTGTTGGTCTGAAAGATGGGTGATAATAGAGCGAATGGCTGCAAATTAAATGTTACGATCCTAAATGCAAATCCTCATGCTGGAATAAAGTCATGTCTTTGTGCCCAGTTTACATACTTGGAGTCGAATTGGTGCAGGAAGTCTGGAGGGTGGCAGTACCGATGGCGGCACACAACCACAAGTGCCACAAACGAGGCCAAGAAGATGGTGGCTAGCACACCTATCGCCACGATCACCACAGTCTCCATGGTTAGGGATGGGGATTAGGAGGAGGATTGTAAAAAAGTAGATTGGCTGGAGTTGCACAAGCTAGACCATTCTAAAGGAAGGAAATGAGGCAAAGGTCAAACTGAATGGAATGAAAGTAATTTGGTATGTGGAATGAAACAAATGGTTTGTATGCTTTAGTATGCAACATATGTGCTAGCTACAAGCGCTTATACATTAAGAAATGGTAATTTTGTCTAGTCTATACATATTCATGAGGTTGGGTTTAGTAGATACCTTCACGAAACAGGTGTGTGAGTTTGGGGGTTAATGTTTGAGTAAAGTGTTTTGTTTCTTTTAGTTTAAACTATTTGTTCCGCCTGCAAAGAACATTTTCATTTATTGAATAAAATTTTCAAAATTCTTTTGGCAAAAAAAACATCACCTGTAATGATCTCTTTTTATTAAGCAATTTCAGCTAAAACGGTCAAAATAAATCAAGTAGCTACAATAAAAATCTAATTTTACTACAAGTGGTTTCCAATAGTCTCCCTCAACTCATGTATAAAAGTGATTTTGTTTACTCTTCTGATAATATACGAGAGGCGTATCGGTGCTTGTTTTGATCTTGAAACCTTTTGCAGCTGAAAAAAAGTGTACATCCGGTTCATTGAGCTGTCAATCAAAATCGTACCAGCCAATGAGTGCGAACCACTTTGTTATCCCCACCCCCTTGGGAGATTTGTCGCTGAATGACAAGAATAACTTTCAGGATTGCAAAGGAACGCTTTGAAAGTGAAAACAAAGATTGAAAACTAAATCAACAAAGAATGGAGTGTATCTAAAATCAATGTTGATCGCATTTACTTGATTATTTTGATTATTTAGCTGAAATTGTGTTCATTTTATTGGCAGAAAATTAATTCCATACTGACTGAGATTCAAATCTGGCTGAGTTTTTTTTTTTTTAAATCCTGTGTGAGAAAGCGAGGAACAAATTTAGCGGAGACGCGTCTTATTTGCAAATCCTCATCCCATCAGTTTCAAAATCTTTGTTATCTTGCCATAACTGGTGAGGGTTGGTCAGCAGGGGACGTCGAGTGTGGGAGGACCAGAGGTAAACAAAAGTAGTAGTGCTAGTAGAGGGCTCAAATATTTACTCTACATGCTTTAAAAATGGCATAATACGGCACCTTTAGGTGTTTCTGTTCTAGTCAGATTGTATTTAAAGCGATGAAAAAGTTCCATGATCAGATCTGGAGAATGACCGGTTATTCTAGTTATTTGCAAAAGTTCTATTTAACAATTGGAAACTATTTGTAAAAGTTCAAACTGGGATTAATAAAACATGTTCCACTTTACTGGAAAATGTGCTGTAACCAGTTTATTTGGCAATGTTTGTGATTGTGTGTGTTTCTCATTTAAATTTTTTTACATTACATTAGGGGCAAAATGTCATTTTTTCCATTTTACTTATTTTAATAGTTGGTTTCTAATCACCATTTATAAATCATTTGAACCATGTTAAATGTGTTGCCATAGTAGATATAGGATATTACAGTAGTTATTAACATTTAAGGATCATTACTTGGCTTTGTAACGAAGAATGACCTTAAATTATCAGTGTTTGTGTCACACCCTTCAGACCTTTGATCGCTCAGACCGATAACTAGCTCTCAGTGGATACACTATGTGCTGTATTTGTGTCTTTTTCAAATGAATCCCATCAGGAAATGTGACATTTGTAGTTGAACCTCATGCCTACTCCTCCATCCTCAGGTAAAAATATAGTGATATTATTGAGTCGGAATACTTGATCACACCAACTTTAACTTTTGCGAACAAAAACTGTGAAATTTTGTCTTGGAATGCTATAATTCCCCTAATAGGATTATTTAAGAACTCTGCTCTCCATTATAGCACAAGACCTCCAAGGGTTATTTAAACTCGAGCAAAATTGACCAGTAAAATTTTACAGAGTTTATGATTGTCAACAAATGGAAAACAAAACATAGCCCTATGTGTAGCTTTGAATCATGGTCACGTTTATCTTTGTGTTTATTATCTATACTTTTAAACTGATTCTTTCATGAGGGGCAAAAGGTAAAAAGGCATTGTTTCAAAGAGAATGTGCTCTCAATATCTACAGCCAGGCTGGCTAAACTGGTGCCCTATGTGGACGTACTATGGTGCCCCCCAAAATGTGCCCAACATAATTCCACTAAATGTGTTTATTTTTCATCCAAAAAAAAAGCCAAGTTCAGGATAAAATAACTTGAAAATATTCTTACATTTTGGATTTATTATTACATATTCTTATAATAATGTTGTAAAGAGTTTTTGAACACATCCATAAGAAAAAATGAGAAATTGAACCTCAAAATGTACCCAACACAAACTTTTTAGTGTTTTTTTTTCTCCAAAACAAACTCAAAAATGCTGCAGTAAATTTGCTACTTAGAACAAACCATCAAATGTATGAAATAAATAAACGTTTGAAATGATATATGACCAGTATCTGTATACAGCACATAAAAAAGAACTACGTTGGAACCACAAGTACCAAAATGGCCAGAACAGTTTCCTACACAAGATTCCAAAAGAACCAGATTTAGTTCTATAAAGAACCTTTTTTCAGTGTCACGTGGCCTATAACTAAGACTACGAATACTGAGAATAAGTGCTAACAATTATATATGTTACAAATACAGTTCTCGTGCTAATTAAACCAAAAAAATGTCATCAGCACTTACACGAATTTATTTTTATTCTCCAGATGTAAAGAACTTGGTGTGAATCTAAAATAAATGCAGTACATGACTAAAACATGGGTTGAAGTTATTATTTATGTTATTAGTATTTAGGATCTTACCTATTTGTAGGCATCATTTCCACTTTGTGGCGTTAGTTCCAGGTACAATGTGCGTTGTGCTCGTAGACTGCGGTTTTGCTTGGAGGGGGCAGGCGGGGACGGCACGGAGATCTCCATCCGGGAGGCGCTAAGGGCGAACTTTGGCCCTAACCTCTCGGACTTCCTCAAACATCCACTAGGTGTCAGCCGCGAGACGTGGAGGAATACAGTACCCTAGATATTATGGAACGAGATAAAGTAGTAGTTTAAACGTATTAAAATAATTTTTTTACATCTTTGAAATTAAATAATTATTTAAAACTATTTTTTTTACTTTCCTTATTCTCCCTGAAAAAAAACAATGTTTTTTTTTTAAAACGATTTTTACTTTTTGTGTCAAAAGAACTGAACCCCCCCAAAATGTAAAGCATTAAAATAAAAAATAAAAACATTTGGGGAGAACAAAGACAATAAAAATGAGTTAAACATAATTTTTTTACTTTCAAATCCGTAAAAACACATTTTAGTTCATTTATTTACGTTCAAAACCATTGTTTTCCCATAAAGACTTTAGGTAGAAATCTCATACTGTTGAGATATCACCATCTTCTTCTCAGGTAACAAAACTTGAGCAATAAATATTTTAGATGTAATTTGTGCAAATAGACATAGACATGATTTATGAGTCTTTGACATAAACAAAAATCATCCCTGCAATTATTTCAGGTGTAGTTATGATTCTTAACTTTCCAAATGTATGTAATAAACAAAATAACATGCAAATATCCTTTTAAAATCGTAAATCCTTCAGGGGTCGAGCAGAAAGACAAGAGGACACAGGAGAGTTTTTAAAAAAAGGTTTAATTTAACCAAATTAATTTAAAAAATATAAAAATAAGTGAACAAAATCAAGCGAACATGCCGAGGCCAATAAAGTTCATCTGAATCATTAAAGTAATAAAACAAAACAAACAGACCTAATGAACTGAGCACACAAAGGGACCTTATAAACACTGGCTGATCAGACTATTACACAAACATAGGGATGAATAAAAAAAAACACAAAACATCTGAATGAAAATTACAAAAACAACACAACTTTGTCTCAAAAGTACACATAACAAAGAAATCAATAAATGAAAAATAGAAACTAAACAATCTAACCCCCCCTGATGTGGCAGGGAGTTGGAAGAGTCCCATTTGGTGACTTCCTGTATAAAAGGATTCACTTCCTGGGTCGCAGCCTTTTGCCAGGCCAAACAGAATCCTGCGAGAGATGACTAGCTGCAGCCATGTTTCTGGTAACTCAAAAGAACCGAATTACATTTGACATCACATGGTTAACTAAATATGCGCGCTACTATTAGAACCATTGCTTTGTCAAAATAAATTCATAAAGAAATCAGCATCTGTGTGTTTGATGCTTCAAACAAAAATCTAATACTAAATGATGTATGGCATTTTAAATAAACCAACCTGACCCTCACACATTTTTTATATATATTGTTGTACTTATAAAGATGTGCTAATTAAACAAAACGAGCGGCTTGAGCACTTATACTTATTTAATTTAATGCTGCATATACTTACACACATACATATATATGTTGCACAGAATGCCGAAGCTAGTGTTGATGAGTTATGCTGTTTGTGGTACTTTTGTATTGCTGAGAAAGCTTTGAGAAGAAAAAAATGCTT
Source organism: Danionella cerebrum (assembly GCA_007224835.1). Classification (NCBI taxonomy): domain Eukaryota; kingdom Metazoa; phylum Chordata; class Actinopteri; order Cypriniformes; family Danionidae; genus Danionella; species Danionella cerebrum. Next base: position 307,741 of record SRMA01027114.1, on the reverse strand, counting down.
ATGGCGGGTTTTTGTAAAGATTATTAAGTCCGTTTATCACAGAAAATCACACAATAGTTAAAGATATATGTAGTAAATTAAATCCTTTAGTAAATGTTTTTTTTTTTGTCTAGTTGTGCTAAACTTTTCTTTAGATCTTTGATGTAAGCAGTCATTGGATCACTGCCATTTTGGAGTGACCCATACAAGGAATTTGTGCTCTGCATTTCTCCCATTCAAGTGCACACAAACAGTGAACAAGCAGTGGGAAAACTGGTGATTTGCTCAAGGCCACCACAGTAATGGTGCAGTCCCAGTGAAGCTGGGGATCGAAGTCAATCTCCAGTCAATCACCTTATCCACTAGGCCACGACTGCCCTTTTCTTCAGTATTTTGACAAACATGTAAAGCTTTGAAAAGATATCCTTTTAAGATTTTGTGACATTTTTCTTCCATGGGGAGCCACTGCATGAAATGAGAGGCTTTTCTTTAGGTAATGGACTCATGTGGGGTTGAATTTTGTAGTCTTTTCACATAAAACTATAACTGCGGTGTACTCAGGTTTGCACCATGCACTTAATTGAATTTATTAGTAAAAAACACTTTTTTTTTTGCAATGGCCTACAGTTGTGGGAGTGTTTTGAGGTATAGTATCTCATAGAAAATGTTGATTCTAAGCGGTTTTCGGACGAATCTAGTGAGGCATACTCTTTTATACCGAGCACTGTATTGTACAAAAAAAGAGCACTTTGTTCTCTCCCTCCGTCACACGCTGTTCTCTCATTATCAGTCATTTTCCTAATAGTTAGTGGCTTACAGCCGTCTCTGGTGTCAAGTAGTCATTTATCGTCACTCCTGATGTAAACAAATGCTCTCAACAGCTGTATTCAGGAGTCATCTGTTGTGCAAACCTATTTTCCTTGTGTTGTATTACAGGATGACGACTGATTGACAGTTCTTGTTTCACTGACTGTAGGACGGCAGATTCGAGGTATGTGTTGGTTTCTCATTACTCGCCTCTTGCCGCGAGCCGCAGAAACACACCTGTGTTCACGATGATGTGCAACAAGCTTCTTTTTTTTCTTGCGTATGTCTCTAAATAAAGACAAATGTTGACATCTGAGTTGTTCTATAGAAATATAATGAAAGAGAGTGGGTTGTTGTGCTTAAAATGTGTTTGTTTCAACCCCATGCTCTCATTCACTCTCTGTTTTCTTCCCGGAGCTTTCTTTCATTTCTGATTGATGTTTTCAGACACTTCTTTCTTCCATTGAAATGCAAAGCAAAGGAGATGCATTGCTGCTGAATACGGAGAGTACAAATATTTGTGTTTTCCTTACAAGTACAAAAAAAAAGACCAAACTTTAAAAAAATCTGTGTGGTTTTGTGTTCTGGTGTGTGGTCTGTTACCTCAATATCAATCATTATGTCTAAGAATTCACTAAAGGATCTTTTTTTTAATGTACGTTACAAACTTTATGCTTCACATTTGCTCTTTCACATTTAAATATAAAAATATTAATATCCTGTGAAATACCATTCTGACGTCCATTTGATGAAATTGATAAGTGTCTATTTCCTGCTTGGTTTTCACTGTATACAATTTGAGGCCAGCTGCATTAGTTGTTGCCCTTTTATGGTAGCTTCAGGCATTATCAGTCCCATTCATATCCCTAAGTAGATGCCTACTCTACCTACTGGCATTCCTAAGTAGGTTTTGTAGATTGTAGAACACAGAAAATACCTGATTGATGAAAAAAATATTGATTTTACTTCAAATTTGACAAAACCCGATCTTCACCTCAACCCCTTTTTGTTGGGAATGTTTGAAATCATGCCATTCAGAATGGTGCGATATTGTTTTTCCCGTAAACCTACAAAAATGTGAAAAATTCTTAATTTTTCTTTAACTATGGGGTGTTCAACATCCAAGAAATCATTTTGCCAGTCTAGATGTTTATCATAATTGTGGGGTAATTTGTAAATTGCTCAAAACGCCTTCAGTTTGAATGAAAGCAATAGATATAAATCACTTTTTGGACTGCTGTAGATGGTGTGACCCAAGGGCCGCATTAACCCATCGAACCTTGACTCTGCGTCAAAGAAACGGGAAATGAACAGCTCAGACGTCAGCTGGACTCATGACTGACGAGGGCTTTTAACCGGCCACAATGAGATCATTAATCAAACAGCATGGCTCCCTCACTCTCTTTTTCTGCAGTTTTTGTGCAGGTAACGTTTGTTGAGATTCAAGAGCTTGTCTTATGTTTGAACAAACACCTGCCCTGTCAAGATGAGCAGCTGTGCTGACTGGGAAACATGACACACAACAGATGAACATCAGCAAATGGAGAACCTTGAGCAAAAAGCATCAGTAATATAGACAAGATCCCTCTTCTCCACTTGCTTTCTACACCTTGTTTTATATTTTAATGTTTTAAAATGTTTGACCAGATAATCCATATGCTGTGTCGATCTTGCAAGTTTTGTTTTTCTAATGCTGCAAACAGCTCCTGGCCAGGATTAGGACAGTAGTGCTGCCCATCCTGCCTTTAAAATGTATTTCATGAGATTTTCAGAATTCAGATTTTCAGTTTAAAGTATAATTAAGTGTCTTGATCATGTGAGACTAAACTAGTTTTGTGAGGTTTTTTTGGCCATTGAGGTCATTGGATGAGTATGTTTGGAGAGAGAGGCATTTAACTCCAAGAACAGCAGTGAAACATGGTGGTGGTGGTCGGACCATGTCCATGTCGGCCATCTTGGATATAGTCAAAAATTGCCTTTTTTTGTTGCAAATTTCTCATTATATCTTTACAAAACTTGGCTTGCATATTTGCCAACATGTCCTGAAGGTGCCCACCAAGATTTGTGGTAGTGCCACCTTTTGGTCAAAATATATAATTACATTCAGGAAAATGGTGATACCTTTGGAAAATTTATTTATTTTTAGCATGTCGATCATTTTGAAAGGTGGCCATCTTGGATTGTCAAAATTTATTTTTTTTTTTACCAAATGCATCAACATATCTTTCCAATGTTTGCTGGCATGTTTGCCAACAAGTCTGGAAGGTACACAAGATTCTTTTTAGTGCCACGTTGTGGTCAAAATATATTATTACATTTAGGAAAATGGTGATACCTTTGGAAAATTTATTTATTTTTAGCACGTCGATTATTTTGAAAGTCTGCCATCTTGGATTGTCAAAATTTATTTTTTTTTACCAAATGCATCAACATATCTTTCCAATGTTTGCTTGCATGTTTGCCAACAAGTCTGGAAGGTACACAAGATTCTTTTTAGTGCTACGTTGTGGTCAAAATATATTATTACATTTAGGAAAATGGTGATACCTTTGGAAAATTTATTTATTTTTATCACGTCGATTATTTTGAAAGTCTGCCATCTTGGATTGTCAAAATTTATTTTTTTTTACCAAATGCATCAACATATCTTTCCAATGTTTGCTTGCATGTTTGCCAACAAGTCTGGAAGGTACACAAGATTCTTTTTAGTGCTACGTTGTGGTCAAAATATATTATTACATTTAGGAAAATGGTGATACCTTTGGAAAATTTATTTATTTTTAGCACGTCGATCATTTTGAAAGTCGGCCATCTTGAATTTAGTCAAAAATATTTTTTTTTACCAAATGCATCAACATATCTTTACAAATGTTCGCTTGCTTGTTTGCCAACAAGTCCTAAAGGTACCCAACAAGATTTGTGGTAGTGCCACCTTGTCGTTTAAATATTTAATTGCTTTTAGATTAATAGTTATAATCCTAATCTGAGACTGCAAGTCTGATTCTTACCAAATTCGAACCAGAACATTGTAAGACCTTGTTGGCAAATAGTAATGAATTCAACATTCTACTGGAAGGCCACACTGCTACCCACTGAGCCACCGCCCCCTGAATAAACTATTGTTTAAAATGTTCTCTCTAATAGTTTTGGCACTATATGCACGAGCACATGCTGGATGGCCAAATCTCCCTCCTGGCTCTTCGCGTTACAGTCACATTAGATTTCGGTAAGGTGTTAAATGACCTTTGGGATCAGACTCCTCTGGCTCTCTTTGCCTGTACCACCAACTATTGTGGTGAAGCTTAGCGATGCACAAGACTCGTACACAAACAAACATGCAGAGATAGTGATGATGGAAAAACAGTAGGTGCGCTTTGCTACATGCATACCATAACTCTTTCTTACAGCGGATGCAGTCTCACAGGGAGCTTCATTGTTCACACTAGCAGACAGACAGGGAATGACAGAGACAGCCTTTGGGATTACACTCTTGGACAAGCTGCAGGCTTTGATGTGCTAACACAGAGTTTCCATGCTAAAATATTAAGAGATGAGTGGAGGAAACGAATAGAGGGATTGTGTGAACCAGAGGCTCTGTGTGTCAGAGGCTTAATTAAAAATAAAGAATTATAAAGAAGCAGCGTGACGTTATTCCAAGCTAATGCACACCCATGTCTCCTTCAATATTGCGATTACACTGAACTCCGAATGAATATTCAGTGTTCATCCAAAATGTACAGTTGCTATCAATATTCACTAAAGCCACCCCAATAGAATGTTAAAAAAACATATATTCATCATAATCAAATATAATTATGAATTCACGCTTAAAGGCACTTACTACTAAGGTTTGTTTAATTATTAAATACAAACACTTTTTAAACACTGAGGTCAATTACTAGCATTACTGTAGCTAAATCTGTATGAAAACTCACTGTTTTAGCCTGAAATGTATTTGAAAAGTATATTTATTTTTGTACTTTTAATTGGTATGTATTTTAGTTATTTTAAAAATGGAAATAATTCTAATAGCTCTAGCTTTTAAACAGAACTGCCACTTCATCTACCCCCCCCCCCCCTTTTTGCACTATTACTATATATATTCTATTTGTACTTGACACTTTAAAGTATTTGTCTTTACTATGTGTTGCACTGAATAGCGAGATGCTCTTAATCTCATTGTACATGTTATAATGCAAATTGTACATGTGTATAGTGACAATAAAAGGCATTCTATTTCTATATTTTAGATAATTATGATTGGGGTTGATTTATCACCAATAAAATACCATTTAAAACTATTTGACAACTCCTGACAATATTGAGCAAACCAATGTCCCCATAGACCCTCCTCCCCTCTAAGTTTGTCATTTCAAGTATGTAATTTTCAATGGATGGTGTAATAAAAAGCTGAAAAGCTGATTTTATGATTTGAACATGACCAACAGCATATCTGGTGGGCCCTCGAACCATTTGAGCAGCATTTAACTCTACCCTATCGTTCAAGTGGAGAGTGAGATCATGATAATGTTCCATTTTTGGAAGGTAACGAGTCTGCTTGTGGTTGAGAGACAACAGGAGGGTCAACACTAGGAGTCTCTGTCTAGACACATTCTCCTCCATACGTGCATGAACTTACGTTAAACACTGAATGGGGTCGCACTGACCCCAAGGATAAAAGTAGGGTTTGTTTGAATGGAAAACTAGTTTATAATAGAGACCAGACTGATGTAGTTCTGATTTTAGCATCATTTGTAGGCTGAAAGAGAGTAATATTTTAAACAAAATAAAGGAAATATTGAAGGGAACCAACGCATACATGGGGGGGATACTTGATACTCCTGTGGTAGGAGTTCGAACAGTGGCAGTAGCCCTCGACTAGAACAAAGATGACCTTTCCTTCTTGATAACCACCACTATAATATTCACTGAAAATAGCAAATTGATGCTGTATGCTGACCGTTCACTTAGCTTGTCTGCCTGGAGGTGTGCACAGCAGCAACGATGGGCTCTGTGGTAACCTGGATTGTTGGTCAAGGCATCTTTTGGTGGCTGAATAAACATTGGGTGGCATCTCGATAATCTTCAAAGGTTTCAGAAACTGGCAATAAAATGTGTTTTCCTGTATTAAAAGAACTTTAATATAATTCCTCTATATAGTGATATTTATGCTAATTTGTCCTCACCTCCACAGTTCAAGCCAATTTCACTTTCTGAATGAGGAGCAAGTTTAGGTTACCTCTCATCAAAAGAGGAACTATGAGTGTAATATTCAGACTCCGGATAGATAGTTTATGATATCTAAAGATTGTATTTTATATAGTTTGCAAACTTAATCTAACCAATAGTTACATATACTTGAAAGAAGTTGCCTTTTGATCATCAGCTTTGACTAGGGTACCGGTTTTATTAAGGTTATCTTTGTTTGCCACGAGAATGATCAAAAGAAGGTCTACCCAAACCTTTTAATCATTGGATACATAAAGGGTTTTGTAGGTTTTTTTTGGACATAAACGGGAATTCCACATCCATGAGATTAATAAACATCCTGATTTAAAACCACTTTGATCATGAGCATGTCACAAGCAGGATGTGTATATTCCAGGCATGTTCTGCAGCTAAAAGTCAAAAGTAGCACATTGGAAGTGATAATGAGCTGAAAAACAGCCCGTCCTTGTGTCAACTCTATCTTCCAGTGTTCTGCTCATGTTCCCATGCTTCCCCTTGTTACTGAATCCCCTCATTTACCCGGTAATGCTCTACATGTATGTCAGAGAGGAGTCTTCCTTGCTTTTCCAGTAATCACTAAACCATTTTCACTGATTTGTGGTATCATTTTAATTGCTAACTTAATTATTGTTTCTCAGACAGAGTCTATACAGTACATTTTACCTAGAGTTCAAATCTGTTCCTGCACTGAAAGTTTGCACTGGTCCCACAAAAAAGCCTTCTCTCCATATCTCACGCACTTTTTGGTACTTTTTATTACTTTGCTCGCTCTATGGGTTGCTTAGGAACCCTATCAGATTAATGTCTTGCCTTATCGAATCACCCTCCCAATTTCCTGTAGCTGCGTCTGTCCCTCTGGCAGATGCCTGCCTCCCTCCCTGGTGTCAAAGCTAGTGTGAAACTAGGGAAAGAGGGGGGTGACGAGTCAGAGAATCTGGGGAAATGTTCAAAATATGGATAGAGATGTGCTTGTGTGCAGTATGTAGTGAGTAGATAATACTACAACATTATGTGCCTTAATAACCGCATACGCACTGCAGGGTCTACAGGATCATACAATATGATTCTTAATGGTGTTATGAGGTTAAATGCTCAAGCTACTGGAGAATGTTCACTGGGTTCCATTTATGCAAGTAATCTTGCCAATATAATGGGCTTGGGTTTAATAGCTTAAGAAACATGTATAAATAATGCTCCATAAGCGTTAAAAAGTCCAGAATTCCACATCTTCCTCTTCCCAAGGCATTTACCCCCGTTCAAGACTTCCAACACATTCTCTAAATCATGTTCAAAATGGCGAATTTAATTTGCATTATCATACATTTGGTGCTCCTGCAGAAAACACAGTGGACCAACACCAGCAGATGACATGGCACCCCAAACCATCACTGACTCTGGAAACCGTACACTTGACCACAAGCAACCAGGATTCTGATTTCCACCATATTACCTGAATCATGTTCAAAATCATCCGATATACAGGTGCTGGTTTTATAATTAGAATATTAGGAGTCATATGCCAAGTTCTGCTGGATGATATCTGCATCGCTTTAAAATTGGTCATTAAACATGGAGTGCTCTAGACAGCTGCATTGATATTGGACTTCAGAAAACACATTTGACCGTGATGTTGTGCAGGGCGATGCGGGTTCCACTTCCTATCACTCTACACTGTCATTTCGTTTCAAATAAAGGCTACAGCCATAAAAATATTCTTTAAAAAAAAAGAAAGAAAACACAGTGGACCAACACCAGCACCCTAAACTATCACTGACTGTGGAAAGAGTGACTTGACACAAGGAATTTAACACCTGTAACCTATGTCTTGCATACGTCTGTGAGTGGTGGTTTCCATTTTTCGTGCATTCCCCCACCCTTTATGAATAGGTTTTGTTTCACAATCCTCTCAATCGTGCAGTTATGCCTATTGCTTGTGCCGTTTCTTTTTATCTGACATAAAAAATCTTTGGGATGGAGTTAAGAGTCTCTTATGTGACTGTACTCAAATGTATTGATTGTTCCAATGTGTGGAAGCAATGTTTCGAATTAGCTGAAGTTCACTCAAAGAACCTTTTAACTAGAACCTTTTACTCAGAGGCAATGGGAGGTACAGAAGTGGACGGGATGAAAGCAATGGAACCATTCATTTGCCATCCAATCATGTTATAAAGATTTCTATTTCAGACAGCTCAGAGTCATTAGCGAGGCTCGTCTCCTTTTGTGACAGCTGCCGGAATGATACAGAGTAATATATTTCCAGCTTTCACTCCTTTAATTGAAGATTCATGAGCAACAGATTTCAATTTGTCCTGGCCCCAAGGCTTTGGACACAAATATGATTTTTTTCATCTCTTGAAAGTACCTTAAAAGCCCAGGATTCATTGCTACAGGGGGGTTCATCTGGGTACTGCATAAGTTCAGTTGTGGATGTGGATATCAGAGCAGCTGTCTTGACCGAGGAAAGCAAGCAGAACTGAGACGGACAGATGAAGACCATTGTGCGGTGTGTGGAAGTCCGTGTCGAGATGGAGAGATGGATGGATGGATGGAGATGTAGTTTAATGGTTCACTGCTCGCACACACCTGCGCTCACTCTGCTCTCCATCAGCTCATATTTAAGAAATGGCACAAAAATCTTATATTTCTAGTTTTCACCCAAAAGATGGCATTTGTGATCTGAACATTAAGGAAGTTTTGTGCTCGTTCTATTTAAAATTCCAGGCGCTATTCCCAAGCTCTCTATAATGGACTATTTCAAGGTTTTGGCCAAGCCCCTCAAGCGAAGAAGCTCTTTTTTTGGGTTTGTTCCATTTCATTTCCATTCAAACCCATGTCTGTAGCTGTTTGCTAGATATTCTTCTGGGATTTATATAACGAAATAATTGTGAAACAATGCTTCCATCACAAGTTCCGCCTTGTTTTAGTTCTGTTTTCTATTACTAATGTCCCCAAAGAGCCGCTTACAAATAGCATTTTTGGAAATGAACTAAAACTTTTGCAACTTTGTTTCATTGTATTCTTCATTTAACTGTTGAAATAGGAGTCTGTATGAAGGATAAAACCTTTAACATTAAGAATCACTGTGATCTCCCAGAAAGTTAACACATTCTGAGCATTTTTTTCAATTCTTTCGATTTTGCTGTAGAAAATTATCTTATTTCTTATTATTATGCTTTTTTGTAGCAATCCTTGATATCATTTTTATTCCCCCCCCCCACCCCTGATTCTTTACTAATATTTTGTTATTACATTACACAATAATTCCACCACAAACGTAAAATTGTACACAAAAATTACAATTCTGTGTATTACTTTTTCACTGCAAAAAATTTTCAAATGAGAACAGTTTTTATGCTTTGTAACAAAAATGAAAAATATTAAGACAAAATTCAAATTCATAAATCCCCCCAAAATGAAAAAAAAAACCAACAACAATGTGATATATTCAAGTGTCACAGTGACCAGTCTGTAGTTCAGAATCCTATTGAGTTGTTGTGGGAACAGCTTGAGAATAGAGTTCATTAATAGAAACAGGAAGCTTGAATACCTATCGTCCTGCAGAATTTAACTGCTGCAAAGATACAGCTTTTTTTTTTTTATTTAACACATTACAATTTCAGCAGTACCCTTTTTCAGACTCATGGTTGTGGATTTTCTGTTTTTTATCTCTGAAAAACCTGCAAGTCAACCTGTAAGTGCATTACCTAAGATAATTCCATGTTCCTTTGGTCACTTTTGTCTGTTCTTAGCACTGCTGAGAGGCTTTAAATTGTCAAAAAATGCACAAAAACTGGCTTTTGGGGTTTTCACATATTTTTCATGAGCATTGCAAGAACTGAAAATATTATTTTCTCTTGGAGTTTCTCTCTCATAAGTTAGATATAAAGCTGATTTCAATATATATATTTAAAGGCTGCAAGTTTAAACATCCAATTAACTCTTGCTGATTTCTTCACCACCCCTGGTATCACTAGCCACCTTTTCTAACCCAGGAGCCTTCTGAAACCAGGACATGTTTGCATCCCCAGGGCAGGCCGAGGGCATTCCTGTTAAGCTGACCTTTAGCTGCCTCATTAGGGCTGCTGCGACGTGTGTGGACAGATGGCCCTGCTGGAGGCCTGCACGTCCACATGCGCCATTGCTTTGTCAGCCACTTTACACGTGTGTCAGTTGGAGTTGCTTTGGAGATAAGGTTTTTGGAGGATCTGTGCGCCTCATCAGTGTTCCTGTGACAACCGGGCTGTTTTCCCCAATACTCTCAGATGAGGGTCATCAGAGGCTCGTGTGCATGTGAGAACTTGTCTCTCTCGTACGTTTCCTTCCTCTTCTCACCTTTCCGAAGTGTGAATTGAACAGATAACCACAGCACCTCTCCTTCCCGGAGACCTTAAACACTTCCCGAAATAGAAGCCTGTAGAGATTTCGGCCCACCTGATTGTGGAAATTCTGTTTTTAGAAGTATGTGCAGCTACAACCCAAATGTTTAAAATTTTTTCTAAAATGTAAGCTTTTTTTGAAATATAAAACATTGACTTCCCAGCTGCCGTGAGTAATACAATATCTACCAAACGCGTTAATAAGCATCAGTACATTTCAGCGTTTTTCCACATATAATGTGGTTCACGGAGGGAAAGATTTATTTATTTCAAAAATTTAATAGCAAAAATTGTGTGAGTGGGGCAACAACAAATCAGACTTTTTTTAAATTCTGGCTTTCAAGTTTACTATAAACAGTGAAATATTTAAGATTAAGGGTGCTTTCAAACCTGGGTTTTCATTCATTTGTGGATTACATTAATCTGTGGTTTCGTTTTGTCTGTGGATGAGTATCAATACCTCGCAACAGATGAAAAAAATAATTTGAAATCGTTAAAAAAGGCCAGTTACCAATCCGAGATCCATGAACTCACCTGCAATCACTCCGATGAACCAGCCAACCAATCAGAGCACATTTTTAATCAGACTCATCCTTGCAGCTCCTTATTTGTCAGACCTACGGTTCACACCCCCTCGACTCTCCATGATGTGTCCCACCATCTGGATTAGTTGTCTCTACTGGGTTTCCAGTGTGTGTTTGTAGAGTTTATTTGTAGCACTAATAACATTGTTATGGAACATATTTCCATGGTGACATAACACCAGTTTGCGAATGTCATTTTTAGATTTACCAATTGTTGGAATAACTGTATAGAATAACATACAGTTGAAGTACGCAAAAAAGTAAGTCAAACCAAGCATGTGTATTTAGAGCAAAGCATGAAAATCCCAATATGCAAAGTGTATATAAGCTGCCAAGTACATCAAGCGTAAGGCCCCGTCCACCCATACCCGGTTGTGTCGAAGACAGGGATTTTTCTGTGTGGTTACGCTGCTCTTCCACAAATAAATGCAGCCTCGTTTTTATGCAGCCATCCATTTTTTCAAGACAACAGCAAAAATTGAGTTCTCTCAGATGTCTTTATTCTCACATTGCTTGTGCTTCTACTGTTCAGCGTCTTCTTTGTTTACAAATGCCAAGTGTACTGGTGGATGAAGAGAGGGTTGTGTTTGGGTTTACTGTGCTATCATGGCTCACGGCATACACAGGGTTACCAGTGTTTTTACAAACTTAGTGTTGAATACCGATTTTAAAAATCATTACCACCTGTTGGTTTGGTTTAGTCTTTACAGTGTTTCGTGGGGTTTTTGTGTGGACAAAGTTTTATTATTATTTTTTTTTTTAAACTGTGTTCTTGTGGACATGGCCTAAAAATATAAGCTGACATTTCAGGTATGTGTAAAGTGCATGCAGGTGAGAATCAAGTGATATTTGACCTCATTCCAAAGGGTGTGAAAAGACTCTTAGCACTGCTATATTAGCCTTATCTTAGAGTACTGAAAGACAAACTACTAGTGAAGTGAGGAAAGAAATACAACTTGCAGGGAGAAACCTAGCACACCCCCTTTTGTCTGACAGTTCGGAGCTTGATTGCACAGTGGTTTTTAGTATGTGTATTATAACCATAGCTGTGAGGCTAGCATGGAAAATGGAGGCAGCAAGCATACTTTACACACTCTGGATGTTATGCATGCAGACATATGATCTTTCATCCTCCTCTTGACCTCAGATCTCCTTCTCATGCCTGAAAAGCTCAGTCCCACAGAGCCATGGTAAATGTTAGCATTAGCATTTTGGCATTTCAAGTGTGTTTGCGACTCTGAGTGAGGGAGCTCATATCAATGAAGAAAAAATGTTACAAGGTCTTTTTACACAGATTCTAAATAAGGCTGTAGCATGATTAATCTGACAGACATGTACTTTATACATGGATTGAGTCTTTTAACGTCGACTTTTTAACATTTTACTGTGACTTGCTGGTATATTAGCACCTTTACTCTTGCTGTTTGTTCTCAGGATAGGTTCAGTAAGTCAAATCTTCCCAAATGTTCAAGTTTGCAATTACTTAGAACTTGCACAGAAGACTCCTCTGTGGTTTCTTCTAAGTAAAAGTCTTATGTATGGAATAGTTAAATCAGCTGTAAACATTTTTTTAATTGTTCACTTTTTACATAGCATCTTAAAAATGGAAACAGTATTCAACCAATCAAGAATAAAATAGTTCTCAGGTTCCGAAAACAATTCCTCTTTGGTTTTTCTGCAAATGTCCCTCAGCTCTGAAATCTCAAATACCAGAGACTCTTTTGGTCCGAAACAAAAGAGTAGTGGACCCCTCTGACCACGAATGCACAGACAAGGAGAAGACATTGTTGAGAGCTAGTAAACAAGAAAAGGATATAACAAGCGAGTTATATCAACAAATACCCAACCCATACTGTCCTATAAAGGGTAGTGTGAGATCAGAAGGGAAAAAAGCTGCAGTAACAGCACATAACATCAGACACAAGACATAACACCACAGAGCGAGAGGAAGGAAGGGCCTCATCTGTAAACAGCAGTTTTTCCAGCACACATTTTTAGCACTGGTCTATCATGCATTTAACATCTGGGTGGATAGGGAAGAAGAACTATGCAGAGGTTTAGTGTCTTTAAAGAGGAGTCTTTGTTATCTTGTTCCCCAGGGGAGTTGTTTTGAATTCACGACAGCCTTGTCTAAGACTTTCTTAAAGAGATGAGGAAAGCTGAAATGAGATTTTGGTAAATATCTGTCAATTTCAAGAGATATTTTGTGTCCTTCACCAATTTCCATTTCATCTAACATTCGTTGCATAGTCGTCATGGACTATTTGAAATCTCCTGACAGTCCATTTATGGTCATCCAGCAACAGTGTAAGCTCAGAGGAGTCATGACCGGTGGTTACCTCTCTGCAATGTCTTGATTTATAGCTGTACTGAGTCTCAAATGTCCATGAAGTTACTCCTCCCTTGTGGGTTGTCCCATAGACATATGTGGTTATAACATCCTCTACATGTTTGTTGTAGCAAGTCAAGCCATTGTTTTTTGACTTAAATGTTACATTTCAGGATTAATAATTATTATTCTACAGATATGTGTATAAGTTATATAAAACCTAAAAGGAGAATTGCAAATCCTTGAGGTTGTAGAACAGACTTTAGATCTTTAAGCTATGTTTTATCATCCTATTAGCACTCAAGCGCTCACAGTGATTTCTTCTTTCACTGAGGTCGCTTATCTCATAAGTGCACAAATCTCATTTTTTATTAGACTTCACTATAGTTTTCTTTTTCATTTTCATTAAGCTGTTAGAAATATTGCAATATCTGAATTGTTTCAAAATGGAACACCTTTATCCAGGCTTTATTTCCAATAAATGAGCAAATTGCAATTATAGCGCATTTATATCATTCAAAGAATCTCACAACTAGCGGTCGCAAGGTTAAAATGACAAAATGATTACAAATAATATCATTTTACTCGAATTGTAACAACATGCCAGATATGTTTAGCTGAGATCTTTGATGACATCATGACTTTTGATTCTAATATTTGAGCGGTTAAAGATTCTAGGCATGTTTTCGGGGAAGTCTGTGTCTTGAATGTTCATGGAAAAATGACAGGATAAATGGAAAGCAAGATAAATATCATGCCTCATCCCTAACATAAAGGTCTTCTCATAACATCGCCCACTCACAATGATGCCTGCTGGAAATAACCTTCAACCCTATCTGCTGTTTGCTGCGTGAAAGAATGTGCATGAGCATCATCTACTTTAAGTGCATAGCAGTGATTTATATTCGAAATATCCATTATTTTTTGTTCATTAAGGTAGGCATTCTCTTTCTATCAATTCCACTGAAGAGAGGTTTAAGGTTTGAGTGCAACAAAAGCTAGAAATAGAACTTCAGAAATATAATGAATCTAATCAGAGAGCCATTGAGCACCGTGCCTGGTTGTATTTCAAGTTGAATTTTTGATGGTTTTCTGAACCTTACCTTGGTGGGAGATTTGGTTGTTCTCACCCAGTATTAAGCCTCCTACACAGCTATTTCTGTTTCAGTTCATGACTGGGGTTCAGCTTCCATGTGTCAATAACTAACCCCCTTTTGGTATAGTTTTGTATCATTTACTTACCATCCTTAACATGTGCTTAGTACTATGTGATCGAATAAATAGCAGGGAAACGTTATGTAAATGAGGTAATGACATCATCTTATGACTTCGCCTAACTTTACTTACTGAGGAGTTGGCAACACTGATTCCATCAGTTGTTTTGTGCTAGGTACACAGCCCTGCTTGACAATACTTTTATTGAATGCATTGGAAAAAGCAGTTGGGGGCGGGGACTTTAGGCAAATGAGGCAATGACATCATCTGGTGACTTTTAGGCCAACCAATAGCGACTTTTCTTACTGAGGACTTAGCAACATTGATTCCATCGGTTGTGTTCGGCAGGTGGCCCTGCTCGACAATACTTTTGTTCAAGCCATTGAAAAAAGCATTTTATGCAAATGAGGCGATGACGTCATCTAACAACTTTTAGCAACTTTTGGGCTACCCAATAGCGACTTTTCTTAGTGTGGAGTTGGCACAGCCCTGCTTGACAACACTTTTGTTTGATGCATTGAAAAAACGAATTTGGGGGAGGGGACTTTATTCAAATGAGGTGATGACGTCATCCAGCAATTTTGAGTCAACCAATAGCTTGGCAACGGTTAGAATTAATATCTTGGTCAGAAACCTTCAGCTAAGTGACACGTTTACTTTAAAAAAACACCAAAGTGAGCAATTAAAAATGCAAACAGATGGCATTCAGAGTGTTTGTATTACATAAAAAGTCAGATTTTACAGTTGAGCGAGGTTTCCAAAGGAGTGTCTGCACCGCACGCCGTGTGATGGTTTGTTCATGCACCTCCTCCACTGATTTGACTCAACAGCTTTGTCTGACTAGTTAGAGACTTCCTCATGTGTGTTTGCCATTGTGAGCAGGTCCTCAAAATATGTTTCATCTGCCAGCTGTCGAGTCTGTGACAGCCAAACTAGAAGCTCTTTGAAGTGTGAAACGCCAGAGCTGGGCTGCATTCAATTATGTGTAAAATGCCCAACGAAACCCACGCAGACATGCACACAAACAAAAACCAGCACTTGTGTGCGTTCATTGAAGGATGGGCTTTAAAATCAGGCACAGACTGATTGAGGAAGCACAGATGATGAAAGTGAAACCTCTATTTTTCTTTTACATTTCTTTCTTTTGTTCATTTTATTTTGAGTACTCTGATGTAAATGAGCATCTTGATGCCAGACTGATTGTTTGAATAAAAAAAAATCATATAAAGCCTATTTTTAAAGTGATTAAAACCTTTGAACTTTGAATATTTAAATAAGTAAATATCCCCCAAAACCAAGGGCAGACATTTCTCTGCGGATATCCTCCATTGAATGTGTGTCTATAAAAAAAAATTATAATCACCAGCCAATCAACACCCACCACCTAGTCCAATCAGATGATGAAGAAGAAAATGGCCCAGAGGTGAAAAAGCCAATCAGACGGTGTTCTCTAGGTACACATACAGATGTGATTACACAGTTGGAGGACAAACAAAAGTATCCTCCAAGACTGGAAATAATCATATACAGCAGCCAGGTCACTGGTGGCATTTAAACAGTACCTGAAAGTACACGTTGCATAACCAAAGATCAGTCCCCACACTCCCCAACGCAAAACCCTGATACATGACATTAATCATTTGAGCAGTTCTCATCTAGTTTTAACAGCTAGTATCCAAATTGGACAATTAATCAAAGTTGTAAAAACACCTTTTTTCATAATTAAAAAACATTTTGTAGTTAAACTGTAAAAAATGTCAGTAAATGTAACTGTATTTTTGTATTTTACAAAACATGCGATAACCATAGAATTTACAGTGAACAACCGTTATAGTTTGAGCATGACTTTAAATTTAACAGTTAAAAACATGTAAAAATATGGTTTAACAATACACTGTATGAACTAATACAGAAAATATACATTTTACATTTGTAAAATGTGTTTTTTTTTCTCTTTTTTTAGAAACCCATATGAAAACCCAGAGGATAAAAAATGTTGAAGCTGTTTAAAAATATTGGAGAACAGTATTTTTTTTAAATAATGTGAAATAATAATCTGTCCGCTTTATGAAATAATTAAAGGTTTAATCATATTATTTCAACAAACCTATCTATTATGATAATGAAATGTAATTATTACAATATAGACCTTTAAATTAGACAGTAATGAACCGTAATACTACAATGTGAACCCTGAAATGTTTTTGTAAGCAAAGTAATTGTTATTTTCAGAGTTATAATCTGTAGAAAAATAAAAATCTGTAAAACTTTACATTTTACTGCCGGTATTTTATCATTAAATTTATGGTTAATTTTGAAAAGTGTATGCTATTCCATCCATTGAGTCTGTTAGGGATTTTGAGTGCTCAGAAGAGAGACAGTCAGCAATCAAGATCACCTCCATGAACCCTCCTGAGACAGGGATGTCAGATCTACACTTCACATCCCCCCATATTGCTTCCTTTCATCCGTCAAAATCAGGTCATAACAATGTGAAATTTTTTAATAAAAATAGAACAGAAAAAAAACTCTCCTAAACCTTGTTCCACGCACTTTGAAAAACACAAACCATATCACAAATATTGTACTTCCAAGGGGTTTGCCTTCTTTTCACCACTAGATGGCACTGATTGCACCAATTTGGGGTCTGTAAAATGAAACGGAAAGACGATCTCGCATATTTTTTCACATTTTAATTTGAATTGCCTTGCAATTTTTGTTTCATGATTCATTCTAATGAGTTCTAATGAGGATATCTTTCATTTATGCTATTTTCATAATTTTATTCGAAAATGGAATAAATGTTTTTTTTTATTTAATAAAGAATCATTATTGTAATGAACTCCACATGAACCAGGCTTGTTCATCTCCAGATATGTTATGCCATCGCACACATATGAAGACACAGTTGGTTATTATTCATTACGTGTCTTATTTGATGTCTGTATCCTGCACCATCTGGCCTTCCATATGATCTAGAGCACTCAGGGAATTACAATCCCTCCGGAGGTTATGATGTGCTCTTTTGTCAGAGACACCGTCGGGTCATTCTGACAGAGTCATGTTGCCTCGTCTTGCTTAACACTTTCTTAATAGGATCCTGTCAATCACAGCAGTCTGCACCATCCAATATCTGCACATGTATTTGGCTTGCAGGATCCAGCTCACCAACAGAAGCTTGGGCACTTCAAAGAAGTACCGGATCTGTCTGTCAGACCTGTTTAAGCCAGCAGGATTCAAGAGCTAGGGAGAAGCAGTTCTGGTGTTGAGTTGAGAAGAAGAGAATAGAACACAGGACTTGAGCAATCATTACAAATGTTTACTCACTCACCAGGCCTCCTGCAAGGCAAAAATCATTCAGGACAAACAAATACTGAAACACCCCCTCTGTTGCAGATACTACTGTGAATATTTTTACGTTTCAAATGAAAGGGTGAATGTTATTATTTTTGACTATATATATATATATATATATATATATATATATATATATATATATATATATATATATATACTATTATAGAAATATTTGAAATAGGCATTGATATCTTTGTTTTTTACAAATACATTCTTTATGGAATCAAATAGCATTGGAGATTCAAATGAGATTTTCTAAGAATATTGAGGATTTTGTCACTTCCTGTCACTTTTTGTCACATATTTTGTCAATTCCTTGTCTTTCTTCCTATTTTTTTTTATTCCATAGTCCTTGTTTTATGATAAAAAATGTTCCTTTACTTACATGTAAAAGTTAAATAATAACCAATAACCTTTAACTTAATTAGATCATTCAAATGAGCGAGTAGGTACCCGCTCCACCTAGTGGTAACACTTTATGTTACGCGGTGAAGTAGATAAGAATTTATTGAACTCACTAAAACAAAATGTTTTTAATGCAAATATAAGTAACAACATATAAAAACACAATTCTACAATAAATAATATTAATCCATAACCTAAACTTTTCACCTAAATAAAAATAAAAAATTCTGCAGTACATTTGTAATGTAGTTTTTTTTAAACTGTTTTGACATGGCAGACTTGACAGGTAATGTCGTATTTCTATTATATCTTATACCTATTACAATTTTGTACCTGTAAGGAGTTTTGGGGAGGGAAAAAGTGCAATACTGGCCTGTATACTTGTGCGATTGGGAACACTTGCGACATTCCCTGATTACTCCTCCCGAATCTTATCCAAACATCACCTAAGTTACGTAATTTTTAAGTAGAAGGGGTTGAAGATGACAAAGGCAATGCAAATATCTTCAAGATGAACCATCACAGAGAAATTTGGATTTGATTGTTAATGATTTTAACATCTTTTATTTTTAATATACTCACTGAGAGCTCCCTAGCAACCAAAATGTTTACCATAGCAACCACATTATATGAACTATGTATAAGCTTTGGTAAATTATAGACATGGGGGTTGGTTTATACAACTTATAATAACAAGGGCAACATCACATAGACCCCTCCATAGCAACCAGGTTGTTTTACACTTTGGGATATCTCTATCTAAGCTTAGGGAAATCACAGAGACATGGGGTTCACTTGTTATGGCATGGGGATCTTTGTATGAAGTCACTGCCTATCCCATAGAAACAAAATACGGCACCTTGGCAACTATTCTGTTTTGCTTCAACATACAACATCAAAGTTTGTGTTTTAGTTTTAATTTACTTTTCAATTGTAAACAAATGTAACATTTATAATTTTTTTTAAATATTATTCTAGAAAACTAGTTGCATAGCTTTGTTATTCTTTTTTCATCTTGACCTTTTGTATTTTTGAAATGCATGGTTACTTTGATCTGATTTCTCTTTGTAGACAATTACAAAATACATGTATACTGTACATGCTCATTAGATCCACTCCCAACAAACTCAGAGTGAACACAATTAGCATCTTGATATAAGAACAGAGGCTAGTGAAAGCAAGCCCTGTAGTGTGAACTGATTTTAATGAAGCTGGGTGGCACTGTACAGCGATACAGAGAGCGATTCCACTGTAATCCAGGCGTGTTGACGCTCATGCTTGCCTCTGAATGTGATTAGTATCGAACCAGTTCAGCATATAAAAGAAGTAATTAGTTGCTTGGTGAGGAGATTGATGGTAAGTGTTTAATCATTCTGGGAGAGTACATAGGTGCAGGTCAGAGCTTTTCATGTTGACCCAAGCTGTAGGAAAAAGACTGAGTAATTGAGAGCCATGTTGTGAATCTCTGTCGTGTGATAAATCTTCATCAGTGCTGGGCTGGACAGCCTCTCGTGACAAGAGACACAGTGAGAGAGAGGAGTATTAATGCTCATGATGAAACTGCTGGCATGTGAAATCAAATTATATAATGCCCATCAGCTCTTTCTGTGTGAGAGTGTGTGCATACGTATGTCTACAGATCTGTTTTATGTGTCCACCAGTAAACTTTCTATAGCCCCTCCACTGCATGAGCGAGAATCTCAGATTCATGTTGGAATCGAAAAAAATGCATTTATGCAGACTCAAATATGCAAAAAAGGTGACTTTCTATTTTCAGAAACTACTCATCTACTGGTATTTTCACGCAGAAACCATCTCTAGGGTTTACAGAGACACGTCGAACTTTGAGGCGAATGGGTTACAGCAGCAGAAGGCCACACCAAGTACCAGCTAAGAGCGTGAAATGGAGGCTACAGTTCACACTGGGTCACCAAAATTGGAAAAACGTTGCCTGGTCTATAGAGTCTCTATTTCTAAATGGCATTATTTGGGTTTTTTTCTACTTTTTGAAAATAAATTAGTATTTATGTAAACTTCATTGAGGTTACCAAACCCTTTACCACTCTAACTGGTCACTTCCAGATAGAACAGCAAAAGCCACCCCTCCCCCGGTACAAATATAAACACCACACATCCACACGCCTCTTTTTCCATGGAAATTAGCAGTGTTAACGGCCTCTGACCATGTCGGGCATTGCACATTTGCTTCTCTTAATGAGCCTCAGATATATGTACATATTTTATCATAATTACTGCTTTGGCAGCATTTCTTCATCTATTCATCTGTTCCGTGTTGAATTATAACTGACTTTCATTATATTTGTACGCACGCTAGATCTCTTAATGTGTCCAGACAGTCGACCAATCACGCCAATGTCGATATATAGACTGGTCTGAAATTACATCCTGTCCTTCCTTTCCTCTTTTGATAGGTTTGTGGACAAACTGTTCAGTTGTATGTGTGTGTGTGCGTGTGTGTGTGTGTGCGTTTGTCAAATGAGTCTAATCTTAAGGTGTTTAAACCGTTGGGTGTGCATCAGACTACAGCAGCACACAAACCCGGCTGAATTATTACTGGCCATGTTTACACACAGGCAAACAAATTAGCCGTGCCAAGGGAGCATTTGTGATGAAGCGGATGGGTCATTTCATGCAAATATTCCGGTAAAAATTTTAACTGAAGATGACATGGTTTACACAAATCAAATGCAATCTCTGTAACCTTTTCTGGTTGCAATAATGGCTCTGGAGGGTCAAAAAGTACAAGGCAACATATGTTCATGGTGTGTTCTCACAAAGAGAAATAAATTGTGTGGTTTCATATGAACATATGAAGTGAACGTATTGTTATTCGTCTTTTGCTGCGGACTAAAGTCTAAAAGCATCTCCTGCTAGACCCCTCGAGCCACCAAACTTTGCCAAGAAATCCAAACAGGTACCACTAATATTTTCAGACAGGAATTCATGGAAATTGCCGAGAACAGCTCCCTAGCAACCAAACTGTTTAACCTAGCAACCAAATTTTAGTAAATGATAGAGACATGGGGGTTGGTTTATGCCACTCACATTGGGAATGTTATGTAATGTTACTGACTTTCCTCATAGCAACCAGACTGTTTACCATAGCAACCAATTTTGCATATATTTATGTCAGGTTAGGAAAGTCATAAAGACATGGGGGTTTGTTGATGTTACTCACAACATTAGGAACATATTAAAAAATACTTGTAAACAGCACTTTTACAAACAAACCTTACCCATCTTGTGAAATAATTGTATCAATGATTCTGTTGACGTGAATATTTCAGACACTTTGTCAGATTTCCTATTAAGTTTATGATTCTGCATATGCAACCCCTACATTACAGTGAGGGAAAGAGATTTTTTCTTTCCTTGTTAATATGATTCACCCATAAAATTGCAAATCAGTTCATACATTTCTCAAATGTGTTTTGCTGTTTTTTCATTTGTCTTTTACTCTTGAAATAAACCCAGTATTAAATCTATGAACCAAATATTTATTTGTCTGCAGTGAATGCATTGATTTTAATACTTTTCACCACTTGATTCCCCTCATTAAGTCCCATAAGCTGTTTCACAGCAATTAAAATAGTTTTGTAGGGATTTATGGTTTTGATTATGAAGCGTTAGTTTGCAAAGTAATAAAAATCTGTCAATTTAAATACAGTACGTTTGACAAATGTGGGGCAATGTTTATTCCATGTCTAATGACCAGGATTGTAATGAAAAAATAAAATGAAATCCACAAATGCGCCTTTTTACAAAGGCACAAGGATTAATCCACAAATGCAAAAAAAGATTTATAAATCCTTTGATAAAGGTGTCTTGGAAAAAAAATTAAATTGTGTCATAATTTACCAAAAGATTTTTGTACATTTGTGCATCTTAGAAAAATTCATTCAAATGAAATAGAAATTCCTCCAAAGACAAACATTGGTGAATTTGAAAAACATTCACTAAGACAAAAAAAAACAAACAAACATCTCAATGTTTAAAGTTGAAAGCTCAATGGATTGGTACTGAACAGCTGAGTATGGATAGGAAACCACTAATCAGTGAGGCTAACTGGACTCGATTGTTAGGGAGCATTAAGATTGGACTGGACCAATGGAAGAAGGTCTTGTGATCTGATGAGTCCAGATTAACCCTGTTACAGAGTGATGGGCCCATCATCCCTAGTGCCTACTGTACTGTGAGGGCAGTGCTATAATCTGGGGTTGCAGTAGTTGCTCAGGTCTAGGTTCAGCAACAGGAAGTGCTCAAAGAATGAGGACAATGCCAGGATTTATCCGCTCAAATTGCAGAAGAGTGGTTCAGAGAGCATGAGAAATCATTTTAAATTGCCACCACAGAGTCCAGACCTGAACCCTGTTGAGAATCTTTGGGATGTGCAGGAGAAGGCTTTATGCAGACGTCAGATTCTACCATCATCATTGCAAGATCCTGGAGAAATACCTGTTATAAAAAAATGGAAAATATAAATGGATGGATGATTTATGGAAACAAGAAGAGTGAGAAAGGGAGTAGAAGGATTCCAAATGATTAGTGTTACAGAGAGTGGCTCTTAAGTGCTGTTTGCACTCTGCTTCCCTGGGGAGTGAAGGACGGTTGATAGGATGGTAATGAAGGAAGAGAGGAGGAAAACAGGAGTGTGTCAGGTTGACAGTTATTACAGAGGGTGAGAACCAGGACTGTGAAACCCACACAATCTCTCTCTCTCTCTCTCTCTCTCTCTCTCTCTCTCTCTCTCTCTCTCTCTCACCTGAGTCCTCCATGGATTTACTTGTGTTTTAGGCAGGTTCCTGCAACTAATTAAGTGAGTAAAAGTAAACGTGCACTCAAAGTTGATATCTTTTGTCTGCCAGCATGGCACTTCAACAGGGTTATTTCCGTGGAGAGCTGAAACAACTGCTTATCTCACTGAAGAGTGTCTGAGTGTGAGAACTATGTGATTAACAGCTGAAATAACACCTTGTGGAGACACTGATCTGATGGAGGCATCCACCAGTTTCAAATGACTAGTGTGTGTTTCTGAACATTGAACAAATTGTCTGTTTGACTGTTAATATTGTGTTATTTTACAGAGCTTTTATACATTATTTTAGTTGAATGAATTGAAAAGGGCTACAGATTTACCTGATACTAAATCTCGCCAGGTGACATTAGAAAATACAATCATAATACAGGTCATAATCCACCAAAAAGTCTGGAATCTAAAAATGCCTAGGAGCGTGATGTCAGAAGAACCCGCCCCTTTCCAAAATGCTATTTTGATAAACTCTAGTAAAAATGTGTTTTCTTTAGCATGAAAGTGGTTAGAGGAAGATCTCAATGTTCATAAAGCACCTCAGTCATACAATTTACTATTTAAATATATATTTATAAATATGATAACTCCATGGCGTAAGACATCTATATACATTTTTTTAAAGTTTGGATACTTTTTTTTATATATTTTGTGACCACCAGGAAGAGCGTGCCTGGCACTGAATCACCATATTCCATCAAGGAGTCGATGCCAGGGCAATGGGATCCAGTCAGCTCTGAGTGAGCTCACCGAGATCCCACGCCTCTGGTCCGGAAACCCACACACCACGGGACTAAGCGGGGTGAAGGCATCCCGGAGTACTCCCAGTGCTCTAGCTGGAGCCATTTTGTGATAAAAACTCAGTGTGGCCTTGAAGAGTATTAGTGTGTCTGTGTCTCCTCCTGCCAACCCAAGACAATATAAATAAATAAATACATATTCTTTTGTATTGACTGGTTACAGTTTCAGAACTGCATGTATATTTTGTACTCTTCGAACTGCAGAGTTATCCTACTGTCTCTTCTTTCACCTGTCGGTGGCGTTTATTACTGGAATTGAGCTGATTCTGTTCCGTCTGCGTGAAAGTAGTAGTTAAAAATGTGGTGTTTTTATGTCAAACATAGTAGACGTTTAAAAACATGTGTAATTTGGTTGTAGGGAGCAAGGAGCAGACGAAGGAGTTTATAAAACTCTACGGTCAGATGGTCAAACTCTACTGAGGCTAGATCGTCCCACGTACCAATAGTTGATGCTGTTGAGTGTCCTCCGAAAGAGCAGAACCTAGATCGGGACACAGCTACTGCCACAATCACATGTCCAACCTCCTGCAGTTATATTTTGGTAATATCTCCCTCTGTCAACCATAGAATTCTGGCGTCTATTTTACGTGTTCTACTGCCTTTGATTCTACTGAACAACATGGGAGTACGCCATTTTGTTCTGTTCTCTTGACGAACAACATTAACCTTGGTCGAATCATCCCTTCCATGCATTAATATCCTGCCCGATTCACAGACAATGATGGATTTGAGCTTGGCTATCTCAAGACTGACTCAGAATGAAGTCTCAGAGTGCAGATGTGATGAATAATGCCATCAGTCACAGGTTTGTTTAAGTCTTATGAGGAATTCTATATCACTAGGTGAGCAGCCTCACTGGAGCTGCAGCTCCGCAACAGGACAGTGTTTAATCTCTTCATCCATCTCTCTGTCAAATTGAATTTGATTGGGTCCTAAATCTGGTGATTCCTATCAGTATAATGGACTCAAATGAATTCATGAAACAGATTGGTGAAACAAGGCTCATAAATTCATTTTCATCTGCCGCGAATGAGAACTGAAATGTGGATTAGATAATTAGCCGGCGAAACACACAGGGGTGATACTCCATGTGAGTGAAGGGAGAGAGAATGCAACGGGATGTTATTATGCTTCATTATGTTTCTTTCTTTCAGGATATTTATAAAGCTTCAAATAAAGTACGGCAAAGTGGTTGCCATTGTTAGCATCTGATTCACACTTTTCTTTCTGGACGTGTGTGAACAGGCTCTAGTTTCAACCTTTCGACCTTTTCATTTTTCATTTTTATGAAATATTTTTCACTGAAATTATACTGCTTTAACATGTTAAATGGCAATATATAGTTATCGTCTTTTGCCTCTTTTGTAAAAAAATTAATCTCCTCCTAGACCTTTCAAACTACAGCCACAAAATTTTACAAAAGCATCCAAACTGGTTTGACTCTGGTTGCTATATCTTTTAGTAAAGGTATTCTGGGAAATCATTGAGAATGCTTGGAAAATTCCCATTGGTTTAACATGGCGTTACCTCATGGAGAGCCTCATAGAAACTGCAAACTGATTACATTTGTGGAGGTTATTAGCCTGTGTAAGAGCATACCAATCACTGTGCAAAAGTATTTGAACCCCATGACCAGAAGTTAAATATGTACCATTGACCAAAATATCTTCAAGATGACACATCGTACCAAAATGGGGGTTTTAAAAGACAATAAAAAAATTAATGACCTCTATAACAACCAAACTTTACCCTAGCGACCAAATTTTGTAAACTCTTATCTCAGCTTTGGTAAATGATAAAGATAAGGGAGTGGGTTTATGGAACTTGAAGTGACAAAAGGAACATTATATAATAACACTGACCCCTCCATAGCAACCTGAGTGTTTACCATAGCAACCGTTTTGGCATATCACTATCTTAGCTGAGGATATTCAAAGAGACATGGGGGTTGGTTTATATCACTCATACTGACTTGGGAGTGTTGTTTGATGTCCTCCATAGCAACCAAAAATTCTACCTTGACAACCAGTCAAGTTGCTTATATAGTACTTTTAAATGGCACATTTGCATGCCAACATCAAGTTTGCAAACTTTAGTAATCTATTTACATTTGATCTACATTCAATAACTTTTATACTTTTATACAATAATCAGTCGGAATCCAAGTTTATTGGACTAAATTTATTGAACACAGTTAAAACAAAAATAAATGAGATATATGAGCCTACTGGTTTGCCACCAGAGAACAAGTATTATTTGATTTTTTACATTACAATACTCCCAAGAGTTGCAAAATCTCCTCTTTTGAATGGGTAGGATCTCTGTAAATCCCCCTTGAACCTTCACAACCTATGAGTTGGTATCTGTAGAGGAGCTGATTGGCTGCTCTCCAGTTGTTAAAACCCAATGAGAATAGTTGTATAAATGTGCATTTTAAGAGACTACCACCACTAAGCACACAGATATCATGGCTGTATTACCAAGAAAATGACTCTATGATAAGGAAATACATTTTTAACCCTTCAACATACATCAAACACATGTGAGATGCTTTCTGTAGTGATGCCTTAATCATACTAGTGCTATACAACAGAGCTGAAGAACCCGCGAGTATTGTTTCCATAAGAGGCTTTATCTGAGCTGAGGTAATCACTTCAGCCTCGTTCCCCGTCTGCATGTACACAACAAAACCCACCTGTGCTATTACTCTTTTGGTCAGAGGGGAGGGAGCGAGCAGATGTGAACCGAGCTCTTTGTAATTGTGTTCATTAAGCAAATACAAATAAATATTTATCACCCTGACTCCTTTCTCCAGCTGTATGAGTCTGGGTAGAGTCACTGGGGTGCACGGTAGGAACAATGGAGTCTTGAGTGCAGAATTGGTGAAACTGTGAGAGAGTAGGATGTCTGTGGGGGTTACTCAAGGTGACTCTTTAATTATACTCAACCTTGTGTATCTTTAATTATATTTCTTTATTTAGACGTTCATGTTATTTGCCATTCCACTCCCTGGAGGGAATTTATAGGTGCCTTCAGAATCAAATGCTGTTCTTGCTGCTTTGGAAAGTGATGAATGGATCAGAATATGACAGAATAGCACACTAAACCAATGAAAACCTGGCTTGATGCATTATTCATCACAATGTTCTCCACTTTTCCATTAAAAGGAGAAAAGCGCATGGATTTTTCTTTTTTTGCGTAGGGCTCCAGTGAAACAACAGCTGCTAGATATTTATTCAGTTCAACAGCTATGAAGCTGAATTCAGTTGCTTTGAACCTGTGATTTTTTTTTACTACTACAACTATTACTGCTGCTAAAGCTGCTACTACAACTAGCTACTGCTGCTAAAGCTGCTACTACAACTAGCTACTGCTGCTAA